>NW_019281023.1:0-53503 GCF_000648695.1 Onthophagus taurus
AATCTATTGTTTTATTTATATCAATATATACGTAATTATATTTATATATAATTGTAATTTTTTAATTACTTTATTATTATCACTATTTGGAATTTGTTAATAATTCCTTTTAATAAAACCTCATAACACGTTTTAAAAAATTTAAAACTTTAAAAAATTAATAACTCCCTTTAGAAGGGCCATTGGATCAAAAGCTCTGGGGGAACTTACTTATATTCAATATAGATTTACCATAAAAAAATTCATTAAAATTGGTGAAGAGTCAACTGCGATGTCTCCTTGTGAGAGATATTTCATAAACTTTTTATTAAACTAAGGCGATAATAATTGATATAAAAGGCTTCGGAGTGAAATAGACTTGCTTATCTTGTCTACATATACTTTAGTCTTCAGATGGCCCCAAGGAAGAAGTCTCGGGAGCGAGGAATTACTCGTTGGAGAAAATCGCAATCAGAAAGTCGTTGGAATTCCTTGCCGTATTTTCAGTTCTGCTGGCAACATCTCTATCAGTATTAATATTAATTTCGTCAAGATGAGGGATTAAAAATTCTTGAAGCAAATTCTTAAAGCGAGATGTCGTGCTGTGTTAACTGTCTTATTACGACTCACCTTTTGGTTGTGAATAGAGATAATTTTACTTGTTGACAAAACTGTCCTGAAACTTCATTTTTGCTCAAAATGTCTATTAAACATCCGCGAGGAATTCGGAATGGTAAAGCTTGGCGTCTGGTTTTCCGGGTTAGACTCTGAATAACAGAAATTCTTACACGATCAACATTTTCCTATGCGTTATACTACCGTGTGTACAAAAATAATTCATCCACCTCAGAGTTGAGTTACACGAAGGAAGGCGTGAGTTCAGTATATAAAGAAGTTATCCAAAAAAATATTGGAATTAATTACATATGGATATGTGTAGACGTAACGACAGATGTATGTGGACGATACATACAAAATTTAATACTCGGACTATTAAATGATGAAAATTCGTCAAAAAGGTTTCTAATAAGCACTCAAAAATTAAGCAAAACACATAATAATACATTAACAAGATTTATTCATGGCGAATTAACACACTTTTCTTACCGGAGTCGGTACCGAATGATAAAATTTTACTCATTCTGTCAAACGCAGCTGCATATATTTTAAAAGCTGCATCTAATATGAAGATTTTTATTCGAATTTAATTAATTGCACTTGCTTAGCGTACGAACTTAATATAGTAAATAGGTAATAAATTAATAAGATGTGACAAACAAATGTTTATTAATAGTGATGTAAGAAATCTACTCATTCGTTACTACTCATTCGTTACTTGTGAGTAATCACAGTTACCGATTACCGACCGTGTACTCATTCGTTACTTCTTAGTAACTATAGTTCTAGTAATACTTTACAATAAGTAGATACAGTTCCCGATTCTTTCTCGAATTCATTCGTTACTTAGTCACTGCAGTTACGGATTACTTGCATCATTGGTACCTACTTTTTTCTTGGGAATCAATTCTTGGGACATAATTTAATAAAGCGTATATATTAAAATTATACGTACAAATTAGTATAATATGACGTCTAAATATGTAGTCATATTAAGGGTGTAAAATAAAAAAAAAGATGAAATAAAAACAAATTAAATTACGTTTTAAATATATTAAACAAAAGAGAATAGATTTTCAAAAAGGAAAATTATAAATGTTTATTCCAAATATCCATTAAAATTCAAAAATATTAAAGTTCTGAGATGCTGTGGAGTTAAGTGTCTTTAGTTATTTAAGTTTTTTTATGAAAACGACAAAGTTTTTAAAAAAATAATAAGAGTAAGAAAAGTTTTAGAATTAAATTCCACATGAAATGAAGTAGTAAAGTATTAAGGCCGCCAAAAGGTTAAAAAAATCTGTCAAAATTAATCATCCCTTTGAAATGCGTCAATTGACTTCAATTTGCTACCAATTAATACCCTTGGATCACTCATACCGTACACCAAATTTGGTTTTTCTAGTTTAATGTATTTCGAAGATATTGAACTTTTTAAAAATTTAATAGCCAACTTTGAAGGCCTATAACTCCTCAGATGTACAACTTAGTATAGAGATAAGTTATGTTAAATCATCTTAATTTATTGTCCTCTACATGTCTCTGCTTTGTGTCGGTTCTTATGTGAATCACCCTGTATATTTTCTCGACATTTCCAAAATTCCAAAGAGTTATCTTTCCTATTTAGTAACGGTTCTTCTATATATTGCTTTAATTCAATTGTTGAGGTAAATGAATTTTTTATTTTTGATACTTCATTATCAAAATGTGTCCAAAGCAGATCTGATTCCTCTGATTTTTCAGGCTCATCAATTCTCAATTGCTCAAAACTGCCAGCATTAGTGGTATTAAAATGCTGTATATCCTGAAGGTCATTTGTAATTCTGCAATTTTTATGGTTTATTCAGATAAAATTCTAGATTTAAATCTAGGATCCATTAGGAATGGACAGGAATACTTGCAAGCTTGCAAGTCTTTGAAGCGTTTTTCAATAGAATTTTGAAGAATTTCTGCCATCTGGTATGCTGTGGTATCTTTGTATGTTTCGTTTTGGATGTCATTGTAAACTTTGTTTTTAATTGAATTTATCAATACCACTATTTTTGATGAAGACACGAAATGTTCTGTACTAAACTCTTTGGTAAGCTGTTCAAATGGTTTCAGCAACTTAACGACTTCTTCTAGTACGTCTAATTCATGACTAGTTAGCCCGGGTACTGGATTAAGGATTTATTAAGAATTAAGTCTTTTAATTCCAAAATTCTTTCAAACATATAAAATGTTGAATTCCACGTTGTTACAACACCCATTTTTAATTTCAGCGCCTGTTTGTTATGTAATAATTGCATCGCTGAAAGCTTTTCAGCTGCCACGGCGCTTTTATGGAAATGTTTTACAATATGTTTTACTTTCATCCTAAGCTCCTCAAATACAATTAACCTGTCCAAACGATGAGATTTAAGTTATGAGCTGTACAAGAAATATGTAAAGCTGCTTTTATATTTGCTGCGTTATCTGTTGTTATGCTCACAATTTTTTCATTTATATCCCATTCATTACCTATTCGTACAATCTCATTTCGGAGGTTCTCGGCAGTGTGACTATTCGTAAAATGAAAACAATCTAAGAGAAAATTTTCCAGGCTCTATCAATGAAATGGATGGTTATGGCCATATAAGATTGTGTACTTGACGAGGTCCAAGCTTCGGTTGTTAAGGCAACATAATCAGATTCGACAATTAAACCCCTAATTTTTTGAACGGTCTTTTCATATTGAAATGAGAGCAAACTATGACTTAGTCTATACCTGGATACCATTTTATAATTAGGTTCTAAATTAATTCAGAGAATCCCTTGTCTTCTACTAATGAAAATGGCTGTAGATCTTTTACAACCATTTTTAATATTAGATGGTCAATTTTTTTTTGTCGCGCTATATTCATTGGCATTTTTATAAATGATGCTAAACCGGGCTGCTTTGCAACCTTACCAACTACCTCATTCGTTGAACTGGTAGACGGCTGTTCCTGATTAGTTCCTAAATTTCTATCAACGTCGCTCAATGTCTTTTTTGTTATCTGTAAAGGATGTTTTGTTCTCGTATGTTTCATAAGGTTTGAGGTAGAAGCACCCTTGAAGGAGATAAGTACTTTGCAGTAATTACATTTTGCTCGAATTTGATCAGCTGTTTCTTCAAAATGTAACCATACCAAGCTTGATTTCTTTTACGACCTTCTTGCAGTCTTAGAAGAAATAGAAGTTTGAAAAAGAGTAAAATACAACTTTTAATACATTACTATTATTAAAGAATGCAAGTAACGAATAGAAGTAACGAATACCAGTAACGAATATGGGCTAAAAATGAGTGATTACTTATACGTTACTAGTACTCACAATCAGTTACTTTTATAAAAGTAACGAATGAGTATGAATACTGTAGAATACTGAAAACCTACATCGCTATTTATTAAAGCTCCTTTAAGAGTAAAATTGTTTAGAGACAGGATACTAAATATCCCATTACCCTCACAACTTCTAAAAAAATGAGGAACATGGTTAGATGCCGCTATATACTACACAAACACCTTTGACAGTTTTTAAACATTAATAAATGAATTTCCAGCAACAGCTAGTAATGCAATATAAGATTATCAAGCTGTACTAAAAGATGTATAATTGCAAAATAATTTGTCATTTATAGAAGGGTAATTATAGAAGCATGCCCATCTAGGTGTCTTCTTCTGTGTTTTTGGTGTTATTAGTCCGGTCCCTAGTTATTATTGATCTGTAGCGCTGGCTGTTAACAGTGATAGTTTGGTGAAGAAGTACAGACTAATAATGCCGCCGACCCAAAATCCGCACCAAATACATAGGCACTTTTTATGAGCTCTGTGAACCTGGAACCCGAGTTTACGATATTTTGGTTTTATTAGTACCATTCGATAGAGAATCACCTTTAATTTACAATCACATTCTACGTTTTTCAAAAATGTACTTAAACTCCCTGATGTTGCAAATTCAGACTCTTCTAAGTCAGTATTTATAATATATTCATCTCCAATATAGTTTACATCCACATTTATTTCGCTTTGTATTATAATATTAACATCTACTAGGTATATCCTTTTCAAACTCCGATTTAATCCCCTGAATTAATCGTTTGCGGGCCCCATAACAACCTTCATTTAGATTGACATCTTCAGTTTCTGAAAACGCTACAGTTAAGGTGTCACGTAACAAGGATTCAAATACTTTGAAAGTAGTACATTTTGCAAGAAGTCCAATACACCGGAGAAAGAATTCTTTGACACGTGTAGAAGTGTTAGAAAAGCATTTCCAGCGAGTGACAAGGAAAGAAGAATTCGAAAAGACGAGGAAAACAGCTAATAAAATATGTCGAAGAAAGAAACGACAATATTTGAATCATCAAGTAGAAGAGATGGAAAGGAATTTTAAAGATAATAACCCTAGAAATGCATACAAATACCTAAAACAACTGAAAGGGGGTTTTAAACCCCATACCATATTGATGAGAGACAAAACTGAACATATAATCGCAGATCTGACAGCAAGAACAAGAGCAATAACAGGCGAACCGTCTTCTGATAGAACCACCTACATTACAGGAAGTCGAGCTAGCTCTGCCAGCCCAAAAGAACAAGAAATCATCTGGATTTGATGGAAAAGCTATGGAACTATATAATACAGCCTGGGAACAAGATCAACTGTACACTTCAATAGTTAACATATGGAAGGAAGAAAAGATCTCCAGGAAAAGGAGCGTTATCATCCCAATTCACAAAAAATGAGACAAATTGACATGCAAAAACTATCGCGAAATCTCCCTAATGTGTACAACGAATACAGATATACACAGAGGTCATCATTGGTGATTATCAAGCATGTTTCATTCCAGGCAGATCCACTATTGACCAGCTATTTAGCGTTACATGGGAATTCGACATTNAAGATGTTTAACGTTCCAAAGTAAAATCTTATTTATAAAGAAAAAGGAAAAACACCAGTGCAGAGGAAAATGGGCCCACCAGCATTTTTAAATTCTGATGAAGAAAAACTGCTGGTTGAATGGTTGTTTCATTTAGCAGATAGGGGGTTTCCTGTTTCAAAAACCAAGTTGGAAGTTGGAATTTGGGTGAAAAGTTAAGTCAAGAGCATTTTGCTCCTGTTTTAAAAGATGTTCTTAAAGAGTCAAAAAATATAAACATTTTTTTGTGAACAAAATAGTATGAAAAAATAATGAAAATGAATATTATATTAAGAATCGGTCAAACATTGACGGTTTTAAGGTCAAAGACTAGATATTATTGGTCAAATAATGTAATCAAAGTGGTCAAACACTAAATGCAAAATACTGGTTTCCTTTTTAACTTTTAAAAAATATTACTCCATGATGTTATATTTTATATGTAGGGTAAGTAACTTTAAATGAATCAGATGTGTATTTGATCATATTTTGATCATTTTATGAAAAGGCAGAGGGATCTACAAGAAAAATAATATGGCTCGGTCAAACACTGACATTAAAAAATGCTTAACAGGTCAAACACTGGTGCGTTTACCCTAGTCAGTTTTTATGAGCTCTGTGAACCTGAAACCTGGAGTTTACGATATTTTGGTTTTATTAGTACCATTCGATAGAGAATCGTTTGTACTCGTTTGTACAAAATCGTCGTTTAATTTCGTTTGTACCTCAGGACCTAAAGAGATAAAAAAAATTTGAATAATTTGCCGGAACCCCACTTTCGATTTCGTTTGTACCTCAACTGGTTTCAAAATACAGCGATTTTTTGATTTTTCAGAATACCGCTGAAAGTGTGTATCTCTGTTATTAATAGAGATATCGCAAAAGGGTCGATGGAATTCGCTAGAGAATCGGTTATACTCGTTTGTACCACTTTTGTTTTCGTTTGTACCTCAACCGATTCCAAAATACAGCAATTTTTTGATTTTGCAGAATACCGCTGAAAGTGTGTATCTCCGCTATTAATAGAAATATCGCAAACCGGTCGATGGAATTCGATAGAGAATCGCTTGTACCCGTTTGTACCACTCTTGTTTTCGTTTGTACCTCAATCGATTCCAAAATACAACGATTTTTTGATTCTTCAAAATACCGCTGAAAGTGTGTATCTCCGTTATTAATAGAGATATAGCAAAACGATCGATGGAATTCGATAGAGAATCGTTTGTACCCGTTTGTACCACTTTTGTTTTCGCTTGTACCTCAACCGATTCCAAAATACAGCAATTTTTTGATTTTTCAGAATACCGCTGAAAGTGTGTATCTCCGTTATTAATACAGATATCGCAAAACTGTCGATGGAATTCGATAGAGAATCGTTTGTACCCGTTTGTACCACTTTTGTTTTCGTTTGTACCTCAACCGGTTCCAAAATACAGCGATTTTTTGATTTTTGAGAATACCGCTGAAAGTGTGTATCTCCGTTATTAATACAGATATCGCAAAACTGTCGATGGAATTCGATAGAGAATCGTTTGTACCCGTTTGTACCACTTTTGTTTTCGTTTGTACCTCAACCGGTTCCAAAATACAGCGATTTTTTGATTTTTGAGAATACCGCTGAAAGTGTGTATCTCCGTTATTAATACAGATATCGCAAAACTGTCGATGGAATTCGATAGAGAATCGTTTGTACCCGTTTGTACCACTTTTGTTTTCGTTTGTACCTCAACCGGTTCCAAAATACAGCGATTTTTTGATTTTTGAGAATACCGCTGAAAGTGTGTATCTCCGTTATTAATACAGATATCGCAAAACTGTCGATGGAATTCGATAGAGAATCGTTTGTACCCGTTTGTACCACTTTTGTTTTCGTTTGTACCTCAACCGGTTCCAAAATACAGCGATTTTTTGATTTTTGAGAATACCGCTGAAAGTGTGTATCTCCGTTATTAATACAGATATCGCAAAACGGTCGATGGAATTCGATAGAGAATCGTTTGTACCCGTTTGTACCATTTCTGTTTTCGTTTTTACCTCAACCGATTCCAAAATACACCAATTTTTTGATTTTTCAGAATACCGCTGAAAGTGTGTATCTCCGTTATTAATAGAGATATCGCAAAACGGTCGGTGGAATTCGATAGAGAATCGTTTGTTCCCGTTTGTGCCACTTTTGTTTTCGTTTGTACCGCAACGTTTGTCCTCTGGACACCAATATGGACCAATATGGATCGCCGGTTTGCGCGATCAATTTACAATGACATTCTACGTTTTTCAAAAATGTACTTAAACTCCCTGATGTTGCAAATTCAGATTCTTCTAAGTCAACATTTATAATATATTCATCTCCAATATAGTTTACGTCCACATTCATTTCGCTTTGTATTATAATATTAACATCTACTAGGTATATCCTTTTCAAATTCCGATTTAATCCCCTGAATTAATCGTTTGTGGGTCCCATAACAACCTTCATTTAGATTTACATCTTCAGTTTCTGAAAACGCTACAGTTAAGGTGTTACGTAACAGGGATTCAAATACTTTGAAAGTAGTACATTTTGCAAGATGTCCGGAGAAACACCGGAGAAAGAATTCTTTGACACGTGTAGAAGTATTATATACAAAAACATTTCCAGCGAGTGACAAGGAAAGAAGAATTGGAAGAGACGAGGAACAAAAACTAATAAAATATGTAGAAGAAAGAAACGACAATATTTGAATCATCAGGTAGAAGAGATGGAAAGGAATTTTAAAGATAATAACCCTAGAAATGCATACAAGTACCTAAAACAACTGAAAGGGGGTTTTAAACCCCATACCACATTGATGAGAGACAAAACTGAACATATAATCGCAGATTTGGTAACAAGAACAAGAGCAACAACAACCAGAACAAAAGCAACCGTCCTCTGATAGAACCACCTACATTATAGAAAGTCGAGCTCTGCCAGTCGACCTCTACCAGCCCAAAAGAACAACAAATCATCTGGATTTGATGGAAAAGCTGTGGAACTATATAATACAGCCTGGGAACAAGAACAACTGTACAATTCAATAGTTAACATATGGAAGGAAGAAAAGATCCCTAGGACTGAAAAAGGAGTGTTATCATCCCAATTCACAAAAAATGAGACAAATTAACATGCAAAATCTATCGTGGAATCTCCCTACTGTATACAACGAATACAGATATACACAGAGAACATCATTGGTGATTATCAAGCATGTTTGAGACCAGGCAGATTCACTATTGACCAGCTATTTAGCGTTACATGGGAATTCGACATTGATGTTAGCTAGATTGTCGTAGACTTTCGGCAAGCCTATAACTCCATAAAAAGAGATAGGATAATAAAGGACATTATGAACGAATTCTGATTTAACCAGATCAGTGAAAACTATAATGACGGATACCACAGCATATTTCAGAATATAGAATCAGATGACCAACCCATTTGAAATAACACAAGGATTGAAACAAGGTGATGTTTCGTTCTCTTCAATATCGCATTGGAATATGTCATAAGAAAATGTCGAGCAATTCTTCAAACATCTTAAATAATAAGTTCTTCCAAATAGCAGCGTATGAAATTACCGGCCATAACATGATTTTACTAATTTTCTTTTTTAATATTTTGGCAAATGGGGATCGTTAGGTTATATCTTAATACTCGCTACTCCGCAATAACCACCTTTTATTAACTTCAACTCTGGATAAAAATGACATGTAAAGTTAACACTTATTTTACATATCAATTTCCAAAAACATTTAATTAATATTGAGAAACGATTGTAAACATATTAAAAGTTGTACCCTTATGAAATTTCACTATAATTTTATACTGTATGTGTTGTTTATGTAACAATGTCAAGAGCTTCTTGAATGCTGGATTTATTTATCTTTTTCTCAACACTGTTCATGAACAGATTTTATTTGCAATCGTAAACTTTAATTTAAGCTACAAAAAAAGTCCCACAAGATCCCACGTTGAAATTTGGTTTTTTATGTAGTTTCAAGCCTATACTTTCCGTTCCCAAAAAAATAAATTGCGCATATTTGCGCATTTTCAATAAAATGGCTAATATACAGAGTGGTGTCTACGGATAGTCGACAGTGAATACTGAAAGTTCGTTTTGAAACTATCAATCGTTTACAATTTTTCAGAATAACTATTTTTTATGAATTATTAGTACTAACTCTATTATTAGAGCTAGAAGCTTTCGGGCTTAACCGTGCCTCTTTAAAAAAGAGTCACGATTCAGATATCATGTTGTAACCTTCTTCTCGAACAACTCCGAAGTATTTTTTTAGTTAAAAAATACGTATCCAACACACAGTCATAAAAAAGAAAATCAATGACGCGTTAAAATGCTAAACCAGATGCCTATTTCACAAAAATTATTATCAAGAAATGAACACTGCTGCATTTAAAAATCTTACAAACGACACAATTCTATTATACAATCAATTATATAATTGGTATTATATGCCTGTGGCAGTGCATAAAATTCTTGGGCATAGCCACTTAATAATAAAATCATTAAGTATCCAGATTAACCTGCTTTCAGAAGATGAACAAGAAACTCGGAATATAGAAGGTATAGAGAGAACTTTTCCAGAAATATATCAAGAATACACAATAATAGAGACATTTTAAACAGACTATTAATATCTTCAGACACAATTATAACATCATTTCATAGCAAGAAATCAAGGAATAATACAGATTTTTCTGAAGAACTTATAAGCTTTCTCTGCTTTGAAAATCATGAAGAAAGAAATAATTTTTTATCGTCAATTGCAACTAATATTGAAATTGTAAAACACAGTGTGGACGAAGAAAAATAAATATAGGTATAAAAAAAATTTTAAAACAGTATGTTAAAATACTAAATATGCTTAAGTATGGGTTAAAACATAATTTATGGTTATTATTACATTATTAAACATTTGTCACAAATTAACACAGAAACAGAGAATAGCGTAGTTTACTCTATTATTGCAAATAAAATAGTAACAGTATTTTTAACTGCAATTTTTTCGAAGACAGCCCATCCATAAATGCAACAAAAAAATGGGGGTTCCTATTTTAACACCTAAAAAATATAACTATCTATGTTATATTCAAAAATTTTTTCTGGAAGAATATCCCTCAAATTTTTATCGAATTGATTTCATACTTTATGTATGTATATATTGGAGGCAGATGACGAATTCGGCCCGTGGCCGATTTATTTAGACATACGTCTAAAGCTGTTGGGTCACATGACGAAAAAATGATACAATCGGGATCTGACCATATCAGTTTTAACACGTCCCGATATGTACATTTGCACAATGCGCCGATCCGATCGGAACTACACATAACCTCTTTTGGGATGTTTATGAGGGACATCACTTACGTGCAGTGTGTTTATTAGTACGTTTTACTGTTTTTAGCATTTAAACATATCCCGAAATGTTAATTGTTGCTTTGGTCATATGAGAAACAAATGCAATGTAGGAACTAACATAATATTTATTTTATTACTTATTGCGACATGACGTACTTGAATGACATTTACTGTTACATTTCAAGTTCTTTAATAAGCATTTGCACTTTTTATTACTGCACTGTTTACGACAGTTGCATCTTACAAACCCCTGGGAAGAATTTGATTCTTTTGCCGCCACCGTTCGCAAACTGAGTTTATTTTCGATGGGTACATCTGAAGATGTCAATGAGTTCGTTTGAGAAAGCTGAAAAGAAAAAGCTTATTACCGTTTAAATATATAAAATATTAGTTAGGTACATACCTGGAACTCATTCCTGGCATATAGTTTTTCCAAGACGCCAGTTGATGTACCAAGTTGGTATAAATCATCTTTCTCGGACAATACAACAGCCAAAATGTTACGAGGAGCTAAGCGTCCTCTGTCGACATCAGGAATCCTAACTAAATCCCTAACTAAAACGTTCTGCCCAATTTCAATTTTTGGGAATTTGGAACAACTTTGCTGTAACATTTCTGTTGCTTGCTTTTTTACTTTATACTATGAGATCGATATTGATTTATTGATTTTAATCGGATTTCGTTGTTCCTAAAATGAAACATATAATAATAATAATAAGCAATGTAAATTCTCTGCGTTTTTTTAGGTTACCTCAACAATTCTTCCTCAACATCATCATTTTTGGAATAATTTATGGGAAAGCTTTCTTGTACATCTTTTTCATTTCGTCCATCACTGTTTTGAAATTCTGAATCTGATTTTTCAGATACTACCTGTTCTATGTTTCTACCAACACTGCTTTCTAATCTATAAATGTCGTCCTCATCGTGTAACTTCTCTACAATTTCAAGCGGAAGATTTGAATCTTTTAAGCCATTAACAAGTGGGATGCCAAACATAGCCTCGTATGGAGTACGTTGGATGCCTCGGTGAAATGATCTATTCTTTTTTAATTGCACAAATCTTAGACCTTCTGCCCACTTAGTTGTCTCATTTTCCTGCATCCAAGTAATTAAAATGTCTCTTACATCTTGGTTCGCTCTCTCGATGGACCCTTGGCTTTGAGAATGACGTGGTTTACCATGAATTATTTTCGCTTGAAACATATCTGCAAGGCTAGTAATTACTTGATTCACAAATTCTCTGCCATTGTCACTATGAAGCAAGCAAGGTGCCCCGACTATGCAAAAAATATCCATCAAGTTATATGCTACTTCTTCTGCCTTTTTAGTTTTTAGAGGTTTTAAAAACACAAATTTTGTGAGGTGGTCTTGGTAATTCATGATAAACTTATAAGGGCCATCCGGTTCTGTTTGCATATCAATAAGATCAATTTGTCCCCTTTTATTAAATCCTGTAGAAATTATTGGTTTTACTACTAATCCTTTCTGCTTCGATTTTTTCTTTAATTGACACATAGCACATAATTTCAAATACTCTTCAATGACACTTCTGGGAATATTACAATATTTCTTAGCAATTTCTTTTTCCATTCCTAATCTTCTTTTATGGCCAGTATCTTTATGAACTTTTTCTAAAATGCCGTGTACCTCCGTAACATCGCAATAATACCTTATAGAAACCACATCATCATTCTTTCGTTTTGCAATAATTTTCTCTTTATCACCAATTCTTAGAATTTCAAATCTATTCAAACGCCTATAATCTTGACAACTTAGTTTTTCCTTCGTCTCTTTCTTTGACATGCTGTTCTTTACTTGATTTAAAATACTTAAATAATGCTCAACAGTTAGTACGGTGGTAAAATTATTAGCGCCACTATTTTCAATTAATTTAAAAAGCTTAGTTTCAAAAATTTGTTTTTCAACTAAATATTTTTCACTTTCCATATTTAAAGTCAACCACTTTATATTTAAAACTTTATAACTTCGGTAACTGCTAAAAACAGTAAAACGTACTAATAAACACACTGCACGTAAGTGATGTCCCTCATAAACATCCCAAAAGAGGTTATGTGTAGTTCCGATCGGATCGGCGCATTGTGCAAATGTACATATCGGGACGTGTTCAAACTGATATGGTCAGATCCCGATTGTATCATTTTTTCGTCATGTGACCTAACAGCTTTAGACATATGCCGATATGTCTAAATAAATCGGCCACGGGCCGAATTCGTCATCTGCCTCCAACATATACAGTGTATACAGGTGCCTCACGTAACTGGTTCGTTAGAACTTTTTTAGGGTCCACTATTTGTACAGTTTTGAAATTTTGGTAGCATGGGTTGTTCATTCGGAACTTTCGATCTAAAATATTTTTAAGATGGCTGCCACTTCCGGTCTACCGGAAGTATACCATAACCTCGTTATTTTAAATGGAATGCTACAGTTTTTATTACACCTTTTAATTGCCTTGAATTGTTTTTTAATAGTCAACATATTTTTTTATGTACAATTAAAAAGTGTAATAAAAACTGTAGTATTCCATTTAAAATAACGAAGGTATGGTCTACTTCCGGTAGACCGGAAGTGGCAGCCATCTTGAAAATGTTTTAGATCGAAAGATTCGAATGAGGCCAAAATTTCAAACCTCTATGAATAGTGGAACCTTAAAAAGTTTTAACGAACTAGTTACGTGAGACACGCTGTGTATATATTATAATATACTATATATAGTATATAAGTATGTATTACTCATGAAATAAATGTACCATGTTTTCGGAGTTACATTAGCTTAAGCATCCAACCCAACCCACAACAAAACCTTTGTTTCGCTTTTATTTCCAAATATTCGTTTCAAAATCCTAAATTTTGTTTTAAGCACTGTTTATAGATGAAATAAATCCTAGCTAACCATTAAGGAGATATTATAATGGTATTAAACATTTTCAACTTCATTTAGTTGTAATTAGATTTTTGGCCAAATATTCATAAATTCCTAACACTGTGTAATGGGAAGAGCAACAACGACAGTGAAGGAAATATTTATCGAATGCTCGAAAAGTGGGTCTATCAGTAAATGCAGAGAAAATCAAAGTTTTAACTGAAACACGCTCAGGCAGAACTCTGCAAAATCTAACCATCGGTGATACTAACCTGGAAAGAGTGATATTTCAGCGATATTCTGAAGAATCAAAAAATGGCAAACGTGCAAAAATGCACACGATTCTCTATTGAATGGTACTAATAAAACCAAAATATCGTAAACTCGGCTTCCAGGTTCACAAAGCTCTTTTTGTGGATGCATTGCCGCCTAGTAACTCTCTCTTAGTTGGCGTCATCCCATATATGGCAATTTTACTTCAAAAATTCTCCACGTCGCTAAAAATAATTTTCTGCCAAAATTAAAATCCTCTTCCAAACGTCCCGAAGCCCAGTCAGTGAACAAACAGCTTTAACGTCTATAGTCATTAACTTTGAGTTCCTGGGTCAATTAGATCTTGTACGAGTATAAGCCCAAATATTGACGCATAATTCGCCAAGTTGAAACTTCGAGTTCTTCTCCACTGCAAGGAATTTGCTTATAAATTTCATTGCTTTGCGTGCTGCTCAATCGTGTGATTTGCCATGGTGGTTTGGCGTCAGTGACTGAATAATAAGCAGCATATTTGACAAAGGCCACCAAAACAAGACACCCACAGATTATATTAATATCGACTGGCCCTTATTTACCCTTTACAACTCTATACCTTTATCTCTATTATTATTAACAACAATATCGAAAACTACTGACAATGAGTGCACATTAAAATCACATCCATTGACAAATTCCTTGTTATCTATTCCAACATAGAAAGGAAGGAAAATTGAACTCAATATTGGGGATAAACTGACTCCATTGTATATTTTTTCACCCCACTATCTATCTCTGGGTTTTCACTTGCAATTCATACATCCTAGCATTTTTTTTCCTTTCGGCCTCACTCATTTTGCTGTTTACTAACACTCTGGTATTCTTTCATCCTTGAAACATGAGTATGAGTAGTTTGTATCCTTTCTTGTAAATGGGACATATATCTTTTTAATAAATATATGTAGAGATTATTTAACGTAAGTCATCTGAAATGGATCTTCGGCGAATTTCGCCTTATACTTAGAAACTGGGGATAACTAGGCTAGAATAGATTATGGTTTATACTTGCTCGATTCAAATACGAATAATTTCATACATATCATGGTGCTATATCAGTTACACTTTTTAAGTAACGATAGACTATTTAATGTACCCCTTCTATATTGGAGATATTAGTGACTTTTGTTTCATTCCTATCAAATGGTAATGCTAGAAATTGTAATGAATTATGCTTGCTTGACCCATTATGAACAAATTTCATCAATGTCATGGTACTCTATCGGTTATAATTTTCGAATAGTACCAGATTATTTAATATAAGCAATCTATTATGGTGATTTACGCTTTATTCGTATAAAATATAACTGCACTGGAACAGTTTACCAATAATGTTTACTCAGTTCAATACGAATAATTTTCAATGTTCGATTAATAAAATTGATGAACTTATTAAAATGGGTTAGAAATAACAGAATTTATTTACCGTATCAGCTTTAATATTTACGGTCATTAAAATATCGGATAGAAGTTAATTACCAATTTTTTTTTAATTTGAAACCCAAAATTTGTCCAGTTCAAAGGACGTTAACATTTTAATGGTTTCGTTATTAAATCCGTGTACCGCATGTTCAAAATTAATAGCATTTTTTAACTTGCGACAATATAAAATTTGAGGAGCACCGGACGTCCATATAAACCCGAAAGCACATGACCATCAACGCTTTAAATTGCTTTGTGCAGTTGACAGTGCTTTTAATCGGTTGTCATTTAAATATTGCTCATATGTACGCCTAATCTACCAACTACTTCTATAGAGCGTTGTTATACGGGAAATTGACACTTTGTTGTTCCTGACTAAACCAGAAAATTATTCATTAACAAAGTTATTCATAAACAAAGTTATTCATCAACTAATTTAATCATAAACAAAGTACATACATATTGTATGAAATTATAATTTATCTTTATTAATTTTTTTTACTTTTTTATTTCAGATATTGTATTAAATTTTCGAACAACGTACGTTAACAAGAAAGGTGAAGTGGTCTCCGATTGGAGATCGATCTCAGTCAATTATCTTAGAACATGGTTTATTGTAGATATGTTAGCCGCTTTACCTTTTGACCTTTTACACGCTCTCTATGGTGGTGATGTAAGATTCATTTTCTGAACATAAACAAAAAAAAATAATATCATTATAGTATTGTATTCGAGAACATTATAACTATGTTTTTGTTTATAGAATTCTTCGGTATCAGCCACCTTCACAATTCACAATATCCACCTCATCAAATTAACTAGATTACTTCGTCTCGCACGATTATTGCAAAAGATTGATCGCTACGCACAATATAGCGCAATGATTTTAACGCTTCTTATGCTTTCTTTCACTTTGATGGCTCATTGGCTCGCTTGTATATGGTTCGTCATTGCGGAGAATGAAAAAAATAACGCATTGGACTTGGGTAAGATCTACAACATATTTTTATTTATTGTAAATGATATAAATATATTTAACATTCTCTGTTTTTATTATAGGTTGGATTTATAACTTAGCGGATCGATTGAAAACGAACGTCTCGTTAGTTTCGCCAACAGATCTTTACGTAACCGCTTTGTACTTTACGTGTTCGAGCTTGACAAGTGTCGGGTTTGGAAATGTTAGCGCGAATACAACGAGCGAGAAGATATTCAGTATTTGCACCATGCTAGTAGGAGGTAAATTAAATTAGTGATAAGATTTGGAATTAATTCTGTTCGTATAAGATTGCTTTATATTAACATTTTTTAAACAGCTTTGATGCATGCGGTTGTATTTGGAAACGTGACCGCAATCATTCAGAGGATGTACTCGAGAAGATCCATGTATCAGATCAAATGGCGCGACCTCAAGGATTTCCTCACGCTGCACCAGATCCCCAAAGAGTTGAAACAGAGAATGCAAGATTACTTCCAAACGATGTGGTCGTTAAATCACGGCATTGACATTCACGATGTAAGTTTTTCATTGTATTTTAATGACCCTACATCATACTTTTAATGACTTGTCATAAATTAGAATCTAAGCTTCAATTTAAGATAGTAATCGTTTCATGTCTTTTAAAAATAAATTGATATGGATTAAGATTTTATATCTTATCACAAAAAAATCAATAATCCTCAATTTAAAATAGGTCGGTTCAAAATAATTAGGAATGCTTTGAAATCTATATATTGAAATGAAAGGTTCATGAAGCTCTTGTAATTCCCACTCTCTTTTTAATAAAATGTCAGAACTTATAAGATTTCTTTTGCATCTTCAATATTAATATTGATTCCATACATTATATCATACATATACCATACATTATGATATCAATTTCCAAACATTATTGGTATAATTCAAGAATAGTCATATCGCTTAAAAATCGACAATTTTTTTTAATCAACGGAAAATCACTCAAGTAAGCCGTTAGAAATAAAACAAAAAGTGCGGAAAAGTGTAAAACTTACCGAAAAATCACTTTAAAGAGTCGAGGTGACGTCACTTTTTGTGACGTCATCGACCGTGCTAATAACCATAATATATTTTCACAGCACATTTGGTTAAAACGCATATTTTCGGGTGAAATACGGTTGTTTCTTAGATTTTCAACACACAACGACTAATATGTCGTTGTTTACCATCTATAAACTAAAGATAACCTAAAATCTATACCTGATGCCCCTATGTAACTTATTGGTTCCTGAATGCCAGATACTGTTGGCAAAAGACTAATTATTGCTACCAGAAAATTAAATACTGCTAGTAAAAGACTAAAAACTGCTTGGAAAGAGAAAATACTGTTTCAAAAAGTAACCTACTGCTTCTAAAATGACTAGATACTGTTTTCAAGTTAACAGTGTTAAAGGTTTTGACCTACTTGGGCAGGCGGAAAACTGCTTCCAAGACTACTTATTGCCTTCAAAGATTTTAATAATTGTTTGGAAAAGAGATATACTTCCCAAAAAGCTACCTACTGCTTCCATAATGTTAGATATAGCTGGACAAGACTAATACCTCCTTGAAAAGAAGAGATATGCTTCCCAAAAAGCTACCTAATGCTGCCAGAATGCTAAATACTACTGAAAAAGACTAATAACTCCTTGGAAAGAAGAGATATGCTCTCCAAAAAAGGTATCTACTGCTTCCAAAATGCTAGTACTGGTGGAAAATAGCTATTGATATCTATATTGCAAGTTTTGTATAAATACCAAAATATTAAAAAATAAAACTTCTTTTTTTGCAATTAATTTCTTCGTATGTCTTTGTTATTAATGGTAGTTTGTGTAGTTGTTATCTTTTTGCAGGTCTTTATATTATATTGTTAAAGTGTAACTTTATATTTTAAAGTGTTTTCTTCATATGTTTGTTCTTTGTGATAAAAATTTTAATATAAATAGTTTTTATTAACCATTCGGCTGAAGATGACTGAATAAAGAAATTAATTGCAAGAAAAGAAGTTTTATTTTCTAATAATTTAATATTTTGATATTGGTGGAAAAGATTACAATTTACTTGGAGAAGACTAGATAGTACTAACAAACAACTACAAACTGATTGGAAAGACGAGATACTGCTTCCCTAAGACTACTTAGACTAAGACTACTGCTTTCAGAGTACTATATACTACTAGAAAAGATTACGACCTGCTTGGAGAAGACTAAATACTGCTGGGAGAAAGTATTATCTGATTGGAAAGAGAAGATACTGTTTCCAAAATACTATTAACTACTTTCAGAATGCTAAATATTGTTGGAAAGACAATTCAGTTTTGTAAATGTAATTACCTGAAAAATCTGCTGTTTTCCTTTAAATATTTATACTCATTTTGAAGTGTTAATAAAAATAGGCCATTTAAATACATGATCGCTTCCAGCTCACTTTGCTGCCGTAAAAAATATTATACAAACAGAATCCTATGATATTTTCGCCATGTCGGAAACATGGATCTATCCTAACTCGGGTCATGATGCTTATACTTTTTGTAACTACCATCATTTGTTTGTTGCTCGGCTTCTGATTCTCCTTGTCGTGGAGGCGGTGTTGGAATTTATGTAAAGTCTGTTTACAATTTGAATGTCATGTTTAGTGAAGTTTTTCCTTTGACAGAACATTTGTGGATTGAGGTGAGTAAAGGCTAATTTTTTCTGACGATTGGTGTTGTGTATAGACCAAATGTTGATTTTTCTCAATTTTTAACTAGTTTTGAGGATGCCCTATCGCATCTGGTTCTACGCTTGGGTGATTTCAATATCAATACTTTTGGTGTGACGGGAGCTTACAGTAGTCGATTACTACCGGCTATTGAGTCATATAATCTGACTCAAATTATTTCATCAGCAACGCGAGATGCTTCCGTGAGCGATTCGGAGGTGATTCCGGTGCATAATAGCTAACCATACGTGAACTTAAATTTATCAGGTGTGAAGGCATTGCCTAAAATATTACACTATAGGGATTTTAATAGTTTCAGTGTAGAATTGTTTTCAAGAGTAGCAATACCCTGGCAAAATATTGTCAAATTTAACAATATTAACGATAAGGCAAATTTCTTAAACTTTTTTATATTGACTCTCTTTGATGTTCACGCTTCAACACGGATTATTGCAACTAGAAAAAATTTTCGCCCTTGGATATACCGACAATATAAAACTGTTGATGAAACTTAGGGTTGATGCGTACACTAAATTTAAGAAATACCGAAAATTTTAAATGCTACAAGGAGTTGCGAAATTTTACTAATTCTTCTATTCAAAAAGAAAAGAGAGCGTATCTGTCATACAGGGTGTCTCAGCGAGACCGGTCATTAGACGTTTCTGTGGTTCTGGCCAAAATAAAAAATTGAGAATTCAAACTAGGCTAAATATCCATATGATATGTGTGCATTTTTCAAAAAACCCTAATTATCTCCTAAACTATTAATGTTAGGTATGGGACATATGGGATATAAAAGATGTAGAATGAGACGCCGAAGACGACTAAGTAATAAAATATGGGGGGTGCCATTTAAAAAAATGAAGATATGGTACTTCCAAATTTTGAAAAGTTAACGTGCCATAGTAAAGTGACCAAACGTTCTAGATAACCGGTCTCGGCACCAAAACATCCTCCATCATGTTGTTTAAGCATATTCTGAATCCTAAATTGATATCCCAAAAATCGAGTGTTCTCTGATTTTTTGAACAAATATCTGCTGGAGCAGATTTTTCTAGAAAAACTCGAATAACTCGAGAACGGCCGTATCAAATTGCAAAAAGTAAAGTTATTTATAAACCCTGAAAATAGACAAAGCCAAATATATAAAAATATACAGGGTGTTCCATTTAAAAAAATAAAGTAGGTGGCAACTTCCGGTATAACCGGAAGTGCAAGAAATCTGAAAATATTTTAGTCGAAGAGATCGTAATTTGATAATACTTAAGTCTGAATTCTCAAATTTTTATTTTCGCCAGAACCCCAGAAACGTCTAATGACCGGTCTCGCTGAGACACCCACCCTGTATATGTTAAATAATAAAAATTCTCGTGAACTTTGGCAGAGTTTCCGGTCGATGGGTATTGTTAGTGTCAGGCAACCGACAATTCCTGAATCTATAGGCAACGCCGATCAAGTTAATGACTTTTGGCATTATCAATCTAATACCTTCTCTGGTGTTATCGAATCAGTGTCCTTTTCTCTCGCTTCGGAAAAGGAAATTCTGGATGTTCTTTGTAACATTAAGACAACTACAGTTGGAGTTGACGGAATTAATGTTAAAATGTTGAATATGTGTTGTCCAACAATTATACCATATATATGTCATATTGTGAACTATTGCCTTGAATTGTCTGTGTTTCCTGACCTTTGGAAGATTGCTCAAGTTGTTTTTGGAATCACACCAATTCCAAAAACATCCAGCCCTCGGGAACTTAAAGATCTCCGACCCATAAATATTTTGCCTATATTGTCCAAGATTCTGGAAAAAGTAGTAGCTACTAGACTTACCCAGCATCTAGATAAATTTAATATTCTACCAGTCCGTCAGGTTTTCATTCAAGACACAGTTGTACGACAGCCCTTCTCGATGTCACGAATGATATTTTCCATGCAATTACCCTGAAAAGTGCCACGATCCTGATTCTCTTGGACTTCTCTAAGGCCTTTGATACCATTCACCACCCCACTCTCTTGGCTCTACTCCACCATATTGGCCTTTCGGAGAGTGCCATAAATTTTTTTAGCAGTTACCTCTTGAATCGGTTAGAAACTGTTAAGCTCAATGGAAAAGAGTCTTCGGCAGCAGTGGTGTCGAAGACTCCACTGCTGGCGGTTCAATTCTTGGCCCTCTGCTCTATCTGATTTATACGGCTGCTTTGCCAAAAGTACTAAACTATTGGGCTGCTCACATCTATGCTGACCATACTCAGGTTTATTACTCATTCAATGAGAATGACATGGAAAATCTGCAGTTATGGTATTTGGGAGTGGTGGTGTGGTGAACAGAATCAAGGAATCTGTAAATATTAGAGTGGGTAGTGTTAAATTGTACATCTTGATACCACGTTTCGATTCCGTGGACAAGTTTCTTCACTAATTACTTAACCAACGTTTGAAAATCCAATTATGTGAAGCTCTTTTTCTGTCCATATTCAATTACGGTGATGCTTTATATCATCCATGCCTAGACTCTGTAACTAAACTGCGTGTACAAAGAATGCAGAACTCATGTCTGAGGTTTATATATAGTATTAAACCACGGGAAAACATATCACACACTCTGAATTAGGCATACTGGTAGAATATAATGCATAAATGTCCACCATATTTAACTAATAGAATCACGTATCGCAGTGACGTGTAGAACATTAATATACGACATCGGCACATGTTATGCATACCCCGCCATAAACTTCAGATCTTATAATGTATTATGAATAACTATCCTGGTAGGGGGAGATTATTTGCGGCAGCTTGTTCAACCTTTTCTTTAATTTTTTTGTATTTTTTTTATTATTTCTTAATATTGTTATCTTTCATTGCTAATTCATTTATGTGCTTATTTTTGTTATTACAGTTTTTTTTATATATAGTTAGTGCTATCTCGTTTGAAATCAATTTAATTATTATTTCTATTATAAAAGGGCCGATGAAAAACAATAGCAGACATACTATGTCTGCATTGACTCAGCTCTTTTTGATGATGCGCTGTTTTTAGGTCCGGTCGTTTTTGTTGATAATTTTCAAGTTTTTATTTACATTCGTTTTACAACGTTTATATAATTTTTTTTTGGCTTCTTTGTTGCATCATCAATAAACATACAGGGTTTCCCAAAACTCCCGGGACGGAGCTAGAAGTTTTGAACTTTATGACTAAAGAGTCATAAAAGCTACATTCTTAGATAGTTTAGAACTTCCATGCAATGTGGAGTTTTTTTAGGAGATGACCACCCCTACATTTTTAAATTGTCAAAAAATTTTAACAATTGTCATTGTTAAAAAGACTATATACTGCTGCCAAAACACTACTAAGTGCTTGGTGATTACAATACTACTGGCTGAACACTATTTACTGAAACTATTTTTCTGCTGAGTGATAACTTTCTGTGTCCCTTCCATTACAGATTTAAAAATTGCTGCTACAACACTCGATTCTTTGTTAACCAGATGCGACCTATCTTTTTAGAGGGAGTCCTCTTTAAACGTTACATTCGGATCCACCTAATTTACTGATTTATTTGAGAATTTTGTGTAGAAATTCCACTTTGAGTTAGGTTAATTAACATTTAAACCAGTGCGAATTTCTCATGTGTCAAGTTGTGCTTGGAGCAGAGGGTGGGTCGTAAATTCCGGGTTGGGTTAGCCGTGCGTCTGAAGACGCACGGCTAAATCCGAAACTTTGTAGTTCTAGGTTTAGTGTTAGTTCTAGTTTTAATAGTTATTCAGTGCTAAATTATTAAAATCTTTATTAAACTAAAACTAGAACTAACACTAGACCTACAACTAGAATCATTCGGGTTTAGCCATTTTGAGAGATGTGCGACTAAATCCGAATGTTTCTAGTTTTCGGTCTAGTGTTAGTCTATCTAACGACAGTTAGTCAGTCGTTATGCATCAAAAGCCTAAGAAAAACAAGGGTGTTTTATCTGTAAATATACGTTGTAATCTCATCTAGTTTAGTGTAAATAACTTTACTTTTAAGTTTATCAGATTGATTTTATGAACGTCACATCGAAACTTTAATGTGATTTTTCGGTATGTTCTACCCTTTTCCGCACTCTCTTTTTATTTTTAACTTGTTTTTTGGATCATTTCACATTAAGCAAAAAAAAATTGTCGATTTTTAAGCCACATGATGATTCTTGAATTTTTCCAATTAATTACTACAATATGCGTCTGTTAGGAATTGTCATGTTGTGTATGAAATGTCATTTGTTGAAAGGATCAACCTCAAAGAGCTTGACGCATCAGGATGTGGTTGGGGCTCGATAGGGTCGAATCGACGCACGCCGGGGTTTCAAACCGTACTTTTAACCGAACGCGCAATGTCAATTGCTCGGAGCAGTTCGGAGTAGCTCCAGAACGTAAAACGAATAGGTTTACCTACAGTAAACGTGTTCACAACGGTTGACAAGTTGGCATGTTATTGTTGATATATGTACATCAAACAATTTAACGTTAACTAAGGAGAGTATTTTCACCATGTGTTTATTAAACAGAGATTTTCTGCTTAAACGTATAACACGTAAAATTTATATATGTAGTGAGATTGTTATCGTATATCACATTCACGTTTATTTTTTGTATGTTGTTACAATATTATTAGGAATCCAATTGTGAAAAATGCCAAGCTTGCTTTTGGGCATCACTCTTTCCACGATATCCTATTTTATTGTGACACTCACACCCCATTACTTTCCCGCTATTACTTTCCATCTTCCTAACATATCCCTAACTTACCATAGCATCCTATTCCTTAAACAGCTTTCATACACTTCAAATTTATCATCTTTATCCCATGTTTAGCACTGCATACAAAATCCCCAAATACCATAAGGAGGATATATAGAATATTAATCACTATTGAGTATCTGGAAGACGAAACTGTGAAAGAGTTATATGAGAATAAATTAACAGAAACAAAATAAAACGCAATTAATGCAAAAGACATCTTGGATGCACAGTGAAAACCCTAAGAACAAACATCACCAATGCGGGTAATGTTGCGCTACGAAAAAGTTAACTCCGTAAATACAAGCTATGTGAACACAAGAAAAAAGCATACATCAAATACCTCCGAAACAAAAACCAAGACAACTGGATACTACACAAAAAAGAACGAAAGAGAGTAAAGACAAGGATAAGATACAAAACAAATGGGATATGAGATATGAGGGACATGTACGAAAACCAGACGAAAATATGAGGAATGCAAAGGAGTGGAAGACATATTTCGGAAACTTATACAAAAATAGTAAGGAGAGCAATCAGTTGTTGAGTGAGAAAGACGAAGAACAAGCAAATATAGAACTAACAACTTAAAAATCGGAAGACACCCAGGACAAAGTGATATAACAAATAAAATGCAGAAATATACAGGAGGAAACTGAATATTAAAACTCTTTGGAAGCACAATAATAATCTCGATTGCCATAAAGGGCCAAAAAAGACAATGATCGCAGAATAACGTTCTTAATAAGAACGCTCAAAGCATTTACAAAGACAATCCTAGAAGAAATATATAAAACTATACAGATTCGCGAAGAACAAGAATGTTTCCAAAAAAACCTTCTTGGTCTTTCAACGAAATCAAGGAAATAACAGAAAAATCGTTAAAGTTTAATAAACCCGACTCTTAGAGATAATGAGACAAAAGGAAGTAATCCAAAAATTGATAAAAGTAATCCACGATTTTAACAGCCAAGATAAGAAAAGAAAGTACACCAGAATAATACAAGACGACTCACTCAGTCCATTTATATTTAACATGATGGACAAAATGGTCGAAAGCTATATAAAATGCAGATTATATAAATACTTATTAGTGACTGATGACAACTTGCAAAGACTACTCTACTCGTTTAATCAATCAGTAAAACAATTTAACAGGATTATTAACACTGACAAAACCAAATGTCTTGTAGAATCCAAACAACCATTAAGATTAAATATTTAGGAGCTGATGAAAAAGCTCTGGAAATCGACATAATCAAGTTCGAGAACAAACAAGGAAAGCATCCCAAATCTCAATCTCAATCAATGCATAGAAAATGATGCAAACACACAAGATGAAAATAGTGAGAAGTATTCATGAAAAAACACTACACCAAGGAAACAAATTGTTCGTTAGGAAACAATATGCAAATAATCCTATTGGAAAAAGAAATCTGCGCAGATCACCAAAACGTTGGAAAGTATATCCAACATCTACATCCGAAGAAGCATAGGAAAAAAATAGTGAGTGCCCATCTATCACATGTAGAAAGAAAGGAGAAGCTTGAATCTCATCATATCACAGGGCTATATCGCCTACTGTGTCTCTAACCACTTCCTATGTGTCTATCCATTGATCAATTAGTGTGATTTAAAATCATACCGATAGGAATAGGTGTTGTGTGAAGTAAGGCCTCAACATTTGCGAAACGACTGTAGTGTAATGTGGGACGAGGAAAATACCACTAAAGTTAGGTTAAGTTGGTTTTTAGTTGACTTGACACGTTTAAATCACAATGAATTGGATTCGCTAAACTTTGAAATTGAGAAGTTTCCGAGTTTGATTGGCTTACGTTGTGGTAGAATCGATGTGTGTTTATGGCCTTGGGAAAGAATAGCTCCTAGGCTACAAGGACTCGCATCAACTATCAGATGAGTAGGTTTGAGCATGTCATAATAAGCTAATTTGTCAGCACAACTTAATTGTTTCTTTAGGAACTGAAAAGATTGTTGATATTCGTTAGTCAAAATCCATTTTCCCGATATTGATATTAATTTCCGCAGAATTTATTACTGTATTGCTTGATAAATTAGGAAGGAATTTTCCTACGTACATTATCATTCCTGGAAAACTTCTCAGTTGTTGATCTTGCGGTGGTTTCAAATTAAATATGCTGCAAATATGTATCCGAAGAATTTAATCTTATCAGTGTTAAATACACTTTTTTACATTAATTGTTAGATTGTTTTTATGCAATCGTTCAAGTACTCTTTCTAGGGCTTTGTTAAAATCTATTAAAATTGCTCAAGACCAGGATATACAATTAACGCACATATTCAATAAACAATTTTCCAACAAACATTTACGCAATTTTCATTTATCTCAGCAAAAAATTCAAGAATCAGATTTTAAACTTTGGTACGAAATATCTTCACCATTGTCAAGAATTTACGTGTCAGACAAATTTAGAAAAATCATTTTTAACAAATTTCACAATATTTCACATTCTGGAATACGTGCAACTTCCGTAAATCCCGTTTCTATTGACCACATATGTAAAAAAATATTCAATTATGGACAAAGACATGTTTACCATGCCAACGAGCCAAAGTGAACAAAGATACAAAATCACCTATCCAAAAAATCCCTATACAAAGTGGCAGATTTGAACACGTTCATATCGACTTAGTTGGCGCCCTTACACCTTCTAAAGGCTATACATACTTACTTAATGCAATTGACCGCTTCAGTCGCTGGCCAGAAGCATTTCCGCTCAAAGACATCGCCGCGTCAACAATAGCCGACACTCTCTTTCGGAATTATTTCTCTAGGTTCAGAATACCTCACACCATCACACATGACCAAGGTAGACAGTTTGAATCTTCGTTATTTTCGAAGTTTAACAAAATTTTAGGTGCGCACCAGATCCACACATTCTCTTTCCATCCGCAAAGCATTTTGGAAAGATTCCATCGAACTCTGAAAACCACCTTAATTGCTAGAAGTAGCAAGAGCAACTGGTACGACGATCTTCCCGTCGTTCTTTTAGGCCTGAGATCTTCTCTTAAGGAAGACCTTGGCTGTTCCTCTGCGAACTTGTTTACAGCCAACCTCTCCAATTACCTGGCGAATTCTTCATTAAGTCACAACGTTCGTTAGAGACGGAACCCATTTTGCAGAATTTGCGTGAGACATTTTCGAACCTACACCCAACTGAAACGTCATTTTATTCACGAGACAAACCTTTTCTTCACAAAGATCTTTTCAAGTCTGATTATGTTTTTGTCAAAATTGAAGGCATGCAACCTTCACTTACCCCTCGTTACGAAGGCCCTTTTAAAGTTCTTAAAAGGCTTTGAACGAAATTAGTAATTTCAAAAAATAATAAAGACTTACCTATAAATATAAATCGTTTAAAACCCGCATTTTTACTTAATGACAAGTTAAATAACTGCCATAGTAACGTCGCGTTTTCTACCAAAAAACAATTCAAAGTTCACTTTAACTTTTCTTGCTAATTTATCTTTAATTTTCGTACTTTTAATGTTGCTTTTTACGTTTGGTTTTCTTATGAAAGGAAGAGTACTACAGTACTGCGTAAGTTAATGTGTACGCTACAGCGTACACACTAACTTTTATCAAATTACCTAAAATGCTATGTTACCATTTTTTGATAGTTGATGTAAAAACATTTCAAAATCATTCTAATACAAACTTTTAACGAGGCGACACGTCTTTGTATTTGATCTTTAAAAAAGAGTTTTTTTTATATTACTACTAACTCTTTAGGTAACTTTGATTAAACTATCATATGGATTAACACAACGGATACAAATTTTCTGGACTTAATTGGTTTTGAAATAAATTTTAGGACATTTTTACAATTTTATTTTTATTATTTTTTCTTATTTACTTTTGTTTGAACCAAATATTGATGTTTTACAAAATTGTAGTCAGGCAAAACTCTTAAGTATGACTTATATTTAGTGAGCTAGTTCACATTAGAAGTAATAACTTAGGTTTCAGTAGTTTCTCTACTACACAAGTTTGGCAAATTTTCCCCTACTTCGAGCTTAATACGGTAAAATACTCCGAGATTCCATCAAAGAGTCGCTTTTATAGCTTTGTTTATTTACCTACTTCCAGCGGTGGTTATCTGAAAGGATTACTTAGCATAAAGTAGTGGATTAGCCAAATATAAAAGCTTTAAGTGCGACATTGTAATTAAAACTAATGAAAGTGTTATAATTACGTAACTCAACAATAAAACATAATTATAAACATTGAAAAGAAGGATTCATTTCATCCGCTATTTTGCACTTTTAATTTATTTTTTCCTATTAAAAAAAATCCAATTATTCAGAATAATGGAAAATATTCGAAATATATCATTTCGGACAGCGTTATTGCGAAATTTTACATTCGCCACTCGACGTTGTGGTTTTCATTTCATTAAAAAAACTAAAACTGCTTGGAGAGCGATGAAATCCTTGTCCAATTCCAAAGCTTTTGCGAGAACACGTAAATTGGGATACAACTGGGATTTGTGATCTCTTGAAAATGTAATTCTGACATGAAACGTTAATGACGGATTCTATCTTTGTTCGCATTTCTAAAACTACGAATATTTTCAAAGAACTTAAATAATGTCAATTTAATATCAAATAATGGGTATTTTTTTTAGACTTTGAGGGAATTTCCTGAAGAACTACGCGGCGACGTTTCCATGCATCTGCATCGAGAAATTTTATCACTACCAATTTTTGAAGGGGCCTCTCAAGGATGTTTGAAGTTACTCTCACTTCACATAAGAACGAATTTTTGCGCACCTGGCGAATATCTCATCCATAAAGGCGACGCTCTAAGTTATATTTATTACATATGTAATGGATCTATGGAAGTTGTTCAAAATAATATGGTTGTTGCCATTTTAGGTAAGTCTGAATAAATTAAAATTTAAATAATGTGTTTTTAAAGGCTGTCTTTCATTTTAATGGTGTTCTAACAAAATTTTTATTTTGTTTTTGGGAACGTTTACGAAAGAACAAGCTTTTCGCATCAAAGCCATGAATTTTTGATAACTTCAGTTTTATATTTTCCCGTTCCATTCAATCGTAGTTTTAGCTTCAGTTACGCATGGACGATCGTTTCGACCCTTTAAAACTTTAATTTTTTTCAACGATGCTAGTTGAATAATTCGTCTGGAAACTTTATTCGCATGGATGACGAGATTTCGAGAGTACGAAGTATCATCATTAAAGACATTAAAAAAAGTAGTTATTCAACTTCATGTCAACTTTATTTTAAGCTTTATTTCTTTATAATTTTGATGATTTTTTTGTTTAACAGGAAAAGGTGATTTGGTTGGTAGCGATATCAATATGCACCTTCAACACCCATCAAACGGGCCATCTGTTGGGACGGGTTCTGTGCCAACAGATCACGTAATAAAATCAAGCAGCGATGTTCGCGCCCTTACTTATTGCGATTTAAAGTGTATCCACGTACCAGGACTAATAGAAGTTCTACGTCTTTATCCGGAGTATCAACAAGAATTCGCCAACGATATTCAACACGATTTAACATTTAATGTTCGAGAAGGGTACGAAGTAGAAGTAAGTAACAAACAACTTTTTTTAATAACCTTTACATCAAATCACTTAAAATCTCGATATAGTCCTTTGTTTAGTTTTGATAAACAGCGTTTCCTTCTGGATTTATTTTTAATAAAATTGTCGCTTTTGAAATCGATACCGTCTCGTGTATTCGTGTTCAACGATCCTAGAACCAATTTAATGGAGAGTGTGTAGCAATCACTTTCCTTTGGCTCCTAGAAGTCATTGTCGCTTCCTATCACTTACTTATTGTAGTTTCTATTCTTGTTATTCGCCATTTAAAAGTATCCGGTTTGATTTTACTCTAGTTTTAATCTATTTCTTAATTATAAGAAATTTATTTCTCTTTTCAATTCAAACGAAAGTCCCTTTTGCTTCTTACTTTTGATTAATTTTATACTTGGCGATGTCGGCACTTTAATGAATTTCTTATTAGCTTCTTTAATGGACTTTAAATTGAAAAAATTATTCGTTGTATCTTGAAAAATTCTTTCCGGATTATTTTTGCAATATAAAACGCAGATACTAACTCGCAAATTCTATGAAAAAAATACATAATCAAGAAGTTAGATACGTAAGTAAATTTATTCCTTGTTAATCTCAACCTTAGATATTATACGTGAAACTGTCTCAATTTATGTAAAAGGTACAAAAGGATTTCAAGCGATTGAAACTCCTCTGAGTAATCCGATTTTCCCGGTAGGAGTATTATCCATTACAGTTTTCTCAATTTAAAACGATAATGAGAAATCTCATTATAATCGTTCTAGATACAGGGTAGGAACAATGCACATTACGTTGAAATTCCTATTAATTATACTTTAGTTTAAGATATAAAGTACCAAAATATATCAATTTTTCTTATGGGTTAAAATATTTACTAAGCTTTACTATGTAACTCGATGATAGACAGTGTAAATGACAGTACATGAAAATCGTTATTAATTAAGCTTCATTTTAAAAACTAGAGGAATGCCCCCCTTAAGAATAATGCCTCAGAATTTATTGGAGTGAAGTTAGCGACGACTTTTCAGCGACGGATTTTGTCAATTCCACCACGGTCGCAAATCCGTCGCTAAGATTAAAACGGACAGTGAAGCGGATTGAACATAGAAAATATGATCATGTTGTGTTAAGTGAATGTTACGAAGGTCACCACCTGCTGTTTACCCCAGAATTCCAGAATAAATTTGGAAACTGCTAATAAAATAGGGTAAAAACGTCTCGACTTTAAAAAGAAATAAAACCATCCCCTTAGCCGTGAGTTGCAGGGTTGAAATTTGGTGTGAATATAGCTTCGACATCCCTAAGTTAATTTTCGTTAAAATTAGAGTGCTACACATGAAGGGTCGTCAACCCCTAATAAAAATAGGTGGAATTCGCTATGTTAGGTGAAAAAAGTAATAAAAATCCACCCCTTAGCCGTGAATTGCTGAGTTGAAATTTTTTGTGGATATAGCAAATAAGAAAACAATATTTGTTCATGTCCACAGAATATTGTAAAATTGTTTCCTGAAGAGAACATCTATAATTTTTAAAATCTATTTTTTCAATACATGACTTTTCTTTGACGATTTGATTGAAGTATTAGATTATGAATAGTCATAACCATTGCTTTGGTGATAATGATCTTGTATTGTCATTCTCCATTCATCTTCATTAAATCTTGCAAATTTTAAAAGTTTTTTAAAATATTTGTTGGCTTCTCGTCTATTGTCATTTTGGCTGTTATAATTTTCATTCATGTGGTTTATATATTATATTTTTTTTCCATATAACACAGCGAATTTCACTTATTTTTATTAGGGGTTGACACCCCTTCATGTGTTGCTCTCTAATTTTAAAGAAAATCAACTTAGGGATGTCGAAGCTATATCCACACCAAATTTGAACTCAGCAAGTCACGGCTATTGTGTGGATTTTATTCTTTTTTTCACCTAACATAGCGAATCTCACCTATTTTTATTAGGGGTTGACACCCCTTCATGTGTAGCATTCTAATTTTAACGATAATCAACTTAGGAATGTCGAAGCTATATCCACACCAAATTTCAACTCAGCAACTCACGGCTAAGGAGTGGATTTAATTTTTTTTCACCTAACATAGCGAATTTCACCTATTTTTATTAGGGGTTGACACCCCTTCATGTGTAGCTCTCTAATTTTAAAGAAATTCAACTTAGAGATGTCGAAGCTATATTCACACCAAATTTGAACTCAGCAACTCACGGCTAATGTGTGGATTTTATTTTTTTTTCACCTAACATAGCGAATATCACATATTTTTATTAGGGGTTGACATCCCTTCATGAATAGCTCTCTAATTTAAAAAAAATCAACTTAGGGATGTCGAAGCTATATCCACACCAAATTTGAACTCAGCAACTCACGGCTAATGTGTGGATTTTACTCTTTTTTTCACCTAACATAACAAATTTTAACTATCTTTATTAGGGGTTGACACCCCCTCATGTGTAGTACTCTAATTGTAACGACAATCAACTTAGGGATGCTGAAGCTATATCCACACCAAATTTCAACTCAGCAACTCACGGCTAAGGAGTGGACATTATTTTTTTTTCACCTAACAAAGCGAATTTCACATATTTTTATTAGGGGTTGACACCCCTTCATGTATAGCACTCTAATTTTAACGATAATCAACTTAGGGATGTCGAAGCTATATCCACACCAAATTTCAACTCAGCAACTCACGGCTAAGGAGTGGATTTTTATTATTTTTTTCACCTAACATAGCGAATTTCACCTATTTTTATTAGGGGTTGACACCCCTTCATGTGTAGCTCTCTAATTTTAAAGAAAATCAACTTAGGGATGTCGAAGCTCTATCCACACCAAATTTCAACTCAACAACTCACGGCTAAGGAGTGGACTTTATTTTTTTTTCACCTAACAAAGCGAATTTCACATATTTTTATGAGGGGTTGAGACCCCTTCATGTGTAGCATTCTAATTGTAACGAAAATCAGCTTAGGGATATCGAAGCCATATCCACACCAAATTTCAACTCAGCAACTCACGGATAAGGGGTGGATTTTCTTTTTTTTTCACCTAACATATCGAATTTCACCTATTTTTATGAGGGGTTGGCACCACTCCATTTGTAACACTCTAATTCTAACGAAAATCAACTTAGGGATGTCGAAGCTATATCCACACCAAATTTCAACTCAGCAACTCACGGCTAAGGTGTGGATTTTTATTATTTTTTTCACCTAACAGAGCGAATTACACCTTCTTTTATTAGGGATTGATCCCCCTTTATGTGTAGCACTTTAATTTTAACGAAAATCAACTTAGGGATGTTGATCTATATTCACAACAAATTTCCACCCTGCAACTCACAGCTAAGAGGATGGTTTTATTTCTTTTTAAAGCCGAGACGTTTTTACCCTATTTTATTAGCAGTTTCAAAATTTGTTCTGGAATTCTGGGATAAACAGCAGGAACTGACCTTCGTAACATTCACTTAACACAACATGATCATATTTTCTGTGTTCAATCCATGTCACTGTGCGTTTTAATCTTAGCGACGGATTTGCGACCGTGGTGGAATTGACAAAATCCGTCGCTGAAAAGTCGTTGCTACCTTCACTCCAATTCAGAATTTTTATAATTATGAATATTTCGTAGATCACTTCAGTTCATTTTACGGGTCTTGAAAAGGGCTGTGAAAACCTGCATTGTAGTCTACATTAGTTTAATAAATTACTTTTCGACAGTATTTTTTAAAAATTTTTTTGAGGGATTCATCATATGTTGCAGATATTTTTCCATCTTCTTCATGTTCAATAAACAGCAATTGTCGTAAATAATAATAATAAGTTTTATTGTGTTATAAGCCAGGGCTTATACTCGTCATATATAATTTAATACAATAAGTAAATCAACAATCAAGTCTCAATTACAATCCTGTCTTTCAGATATTCCTCAACATATGATATTTTTAAAATTATTTTTTTGCAAAAATCTATTGCCCATAGGCAATTTATTAAATAAGATTTGTGCAATATATATGACTTTTTTTTGTTCTACTCAGTCGACAAAAATCAACGTAAATGTTTACACGGTTTCTGGTCCCATAACCATGCACGTCGGCATGCGTGCTGTATTTGTCTTTATTATCGTAACAGTACAGAAGACACTCAAGTATAAACAAACATGGTAGTGTCAAAATATCAAGTTGTCTGAAAACGTGTCGGCAGTCATCTGTATAGTTAAGTTTAGCAATGATCCCCACCGCTTTGCGCTGCAAGCCAAATATATGGTTACTAGCTGGACTACCACCCCAAGCAATGATACAATAATTCAATATTGAGTGATAAGAGGTTCTGGCCACCTCAGCCGACACAGAATTCACCAATCTGCGTAGTAGAAATACGTTTCGGGCAATTTTCTTAACAATCACTACCGTATGAGCCTAAAAATTCAAGTCGGGAGGACTCTCTGTTATCCCCAGTAATTTAGTAGAGGATAGCTCATTTAAATTTATATACTTTTGTCTAAGACTGAACAATGATTGGACCGTTTTGTCTTTATTTAAACACAATTCATTGGCAATACACCATTCGTTTGTCGCGGTCAGCAGTCGATCTATGGAGGATATCACTTCCTCAAACTCAACACCCGTTACCAGCAGAGTCGCGTCATCCGCATACAACAAACAGTTTACATTATCATCCAAATACTCTGGAAAATCGTTAAAGAAAAGAACAAACAAGAGGGGTCCCAATATTGATCCCCGAGGGACGCCTCTTGTGACACGAAGTCGCTCAGACATTTTATTCTCACACTTAACCTGTTGGGATCTGCCCGACAGATATGATCTGATTAAGTCAACACTGTCCTGATCAAATCGGAAAAAATATCGCAGTTTATGCAATAGCACACTGTCAAAAGCGCATCACAGATCCAACAATGCAGCACAGAATTTCCGTTTTTCATATGCATCATAACAGGTGTTCATAAATTTAATAATTGCATCCTTCGTGTTCCGACCAGGTCGAAATCCAAATTGGTTTTCAAAAAGCATATTATTTGATTCTACATGTGCTATTATTTGCTTGTAAATTACGCGTTCAAATATTTTAGACAGTGCCGGTAGTATACTAATAGGTCGGTAATTCGAGCAGTCATCTTTATCGCCGCGTTTGAAAATAGGCACAATAAACGCAACCTTTAAGACATCAGGGAATACACAAGAAGACGACGAGCTGTTTACCAATCTGGTTAAAGGCTTCACAAATAGGCTAATATTATTCGTTATAACTTTTGTTGGAGCACCGTATATATCTCTAGTCCCACTAGACTTCAAACCCTGAAGGATACCCCTAACCTCACACTCCGACACTTGTGTAAAGGAAAAAATTGAGACATCGATAAAGCCAGCAGAGCACATGTTTGAAGAATGGTTAGTTAATGGACCAAGTGAAGACACAATGTTATTGGCCTCGTTAACAAAGAAATCATTAAGAATATCCGGGTCAAGATTCACTGAATTTTGTTTATTGGCGTTTGGCCTGTTATTGTCTATAACCGCCAATAGATTTATTGTTCGACCCATTAATAAAATTATTCGTAGCTTTACGCTTTGCCTCAGCTATTTTGTTACGGTATAACAATCTGGCTTTGTCTCTAGAATCATTTAGACTTTCCGTTTTAAAACGGTTATAAAGATTAGAAGCCAAGCCATAGATATCTCAGCTGGCGCAGTGTGTTATCAAACCATTTGATTCCTACACCACGGACTGTAACCTGCCTTCCAACCTCAGGATAAGCTGTAAAAATATGTTGATAAGAACCGGTCAAAAAAGTAATTGAATCTTGCATTAACATCAAATTCACTATCAGAAAAAAGCTCCCAGGAGTATTCCTGAAAGAGTTCAAAAAATCTCTTGTTGCCCTCAACGCTAATTGGCCTACCAATCCCAGTAGTGTACCTCACAGGAAAAGTTGACGAAATTTCAGCCGAAATAAATTGGCCATGGTGATCTGAAATATTATTCATGATAACCCCGGACCTGAAAACGTCCGGCTCTAATTTAACAAACACATTGTCAATACAATTATTTCCTCGTGTAGGCTGTGAGAGAAATTAATAAACAAAGCACAAACCTCTGCAACAAATACAATCGATAAAACCTGATAAAAGCGTTAACAACGTTTGTAACCGCCTTTTTACTTTTCTAACTATCTAAAATATGTAACCAACTACTACCAACCACCCACCACCAAAAATAACTATATTAATAAAACTCCCCAACTTAACAACACACCCCCTCAATAAAGTTATTTGATGTTTTTACACTAATACCATCTCTAAACTTTTCAAATTTAATTCTACTTAATGGTTTAGTGAACATATCTGCTATCTGCTCGTCAGTCTTAATATACACTATTTTAATAATATTATTTATCTATTTTTTCTTTCACAAAGCAAACCTTTACATCTACATGTTTGTGTCTTTTAGTATTTTCAAGATTATTCGCAATGCAAATAGCTGATAGCATTGAGAATAATCAATGCTAGGAATGCTAGCTCGCAATACTAGATAGTATTGTATGAAGACAATAGCAATCAAATAGACTTGCTATTGTCTTCATACAATACTATCGGCTTTTTAATACATTTTTTAAGTAATTTCTCTGACTCAGTTCGATAACATCACCATTTGCATTGTTCACAACCTTTATCCCTAATCTGATATTATCCCTAAATCTTTCATACAAAATTTTTTATTCAAATTTAGTTTTATCGATTGCACATCACTTTTATTACTTCCTACGATCAGTACATCGTCCACATACATATAATACATAAAGTTTGTCATTATTATTACATCTACTATATAAACAAAAATCAGTTTGTGAGCGTATAAACTTATAATTACGCATTAAAGAATCAAACTTTACGTTGCAATATTTGGGTGACTTTCTTAAAGGATAAATTGATTTATTCAATTTACATATAAAATCACTAGTTTGGTTTTTCTTTCCTGGTAAAAACATGTATGCCTCTTATTCTAAATCTCCATACAAAAATGCACTTCTTACATCCATTTGTTGTACAGGTACTTTGAGTTTTTGACCAATTACTAACAAAACACGAAAAGTTGTTAACTTGGCCACTGGCGCATACACATCGTACGCTTCTTCTTGACCGTCCTGTTGAAAACCCCGAGCTACCAACCTTGCTTTAAAGTTATTATCATTTTTTCTTTTGAACACCCACCTGCTTTCAATTACTTTTTTGTCTTTTGGCTATGGTACTAATGTATTATTTTCTGCCAACACTTTCAGTTCTTTTTCCATTGCCTTTTTCCATTCTTCACTATCCTTATCGTTTATTGCTTCATCATAATTTATTGGTTCCTCTGTCTCTGTATAAAAACTCATTTCATAATCATTCATCCAATTTGGTCTTTTTGTTTCTCTTCTTTGTCTTCCGTCGTTTATTTCATGTTCATCATTTTCTGTCTCCTCACTCTCATATTCTGGTTCTGTTATCAATTCATCCTGTATTACTTCTTCTTTCTCTTCTGGTATCTCCAGATATTGATCAACTATAGTTTCATTCTTACAGTTTTATTTTAGGTATTCAGATTGCCTCTTGGGTACGACAACCACATATCTATGGAATTCCACTTTATTTCTTGTAGGAAAGTACACTCTATAACCTTTACCAACATCTCCATAACCAACAAAGATTCCTTCTTCAGTTTTTGGATCTAATTTTCTCCTTTTCTCTTTTGGAACATGTACTGCAACCATTGATCCATATTCCTTTAGCAATTTAATATCATATTTTCTATTTAACCATGTTTCGTATGATGTTTCATCTTTCTTTAAACTATTGCTTGTCCTATTTAACGTAAATACAGCTGCATTCACAGCTTCAGCCCAATATCTTCCTTTTCTCTGTGCCTCAGCTCTAACTTCACCTTTATTATCCACCAATTGACATCTATCTCTACTTGCTTTGAATTTTAAGCCTCTATCTAATACGAAAGAAAATAGGTTTACCTTTAATTCCGGTACAAATAAGACATTACATAACTCTGTTTTAATCCACCTTTTGCCATTCCATGTGCTAACTTCTACCGTCCCTATTCCACTTACTTTTACAATTGAACCATTTCCCACTTTTACTTGTTTATATTTCTCCGGTTTTCTTAATTCTTTAAACATTTCTCTTACATAGCACATGTGTTCCGTTGCTCCACTGTCGAACCAACAATTTTCCTTTTCATTCGATTCCCCAATCAAAGATGACGTCTCTGTAAAATGCAACACACTTGAAATGCCCATCAATGCTTGTGTATCAGTATTCTTCTTTTCTTCCCTTTTTCTAAATCGACAATCTTTTATTAAATGTCCTTCTTTTTTAAATAAAAACCAAGCCTTTTTCATGTCTCGTGGTTTTAAGTCGGGACAGTCCCTTTTAACATGTCTCTTTTGGTTACAATTGAAGCATCTGATCTCTCTTTTCCAATCTACCTGTCTTCTTTCTTTAGTAAATAACGCAAAAGTAGATAAAGAATCTTTCTTATTTTTATCTTCTTCAATCATTAATCTCGACATCAATTCCGGTAATGTTTGCTTTTCCATAGGCGTAGATTCCCAAGCTGATACCAAGTGCTTCAATTCTTCTGGTAGTGACATTAGAACTTTGGTTACTACCAAAGGCTTGACTAAAGTCTACATGTAATATATGTAAATAGATATCTGATCAGAAGTTGAAATCAAAAGCATTAGCCTTTCACCTTCCTTATGCAATGGTTGAATAATTACAAGAGTCCATTCTTCTGGAATTTTCTCTTTGATACATATTGATATTATTAAATCATATATCCTCTTCCTCTTTCAAAACACTTACCCCCCATCACTCACTGTTTGTTGTTTCAGTTCTCTCCCCATTCAGATTATTCTCAAACTACTTCTTCTAATTGAACTAAAATTATAACTAACACTAGAAACTTTCGGGTTTTGCCGTGCGTCTTTTAAGAAAATGATTGACGTTTCGGATGCCATGTTGCAACCTTCTTCAGAAACTGGTTCGAAGTTAGACACACGGCATAACCCGAAACTTTCTAGTGTTAGTTCTAGTTGTAGTTCTAATTTTAATTCAATTAACACCGATCGTGAAAGCCTTCGTACTTATACTTCTTCTAACTTCACAGAATGTCATTTCTCTCCGTAAGTATATTTTCAGGCCATCCTTACATGCATTTATCTTACGTCTAAAAAGTTTAGTACTTTCTTTCAGTTTTCTAACTTCTACTGTCATTTTGTCATTTCTATTATTGAAACTCCTTTCTGTTAAGAGCCTCTTCCTTCTATATACTCTACACATTGTATTTCTTTATTGGTAATATGTAGTTGTTTCTATTCGCTCTCGTGTTCTGTTGCAAACACTTTTCTCTAGCATCTTCATTCCGTAGTGTTCCCGGCACACCCATACTGCGACGTACTGCCTCGATGATTGAATATTTTATACGCGATCATTCTTCATCCAAAGGTCGACAGTCCAGCAGTCTCTTATTTAACTTCATCTAGTACTCCTTTACAATTCCAATCTGAAGTCTCACTATATTCCATTTTATATTATTTGGTCGTTGGCCTTTCATTATAAGAACTAGTCGTTGTTGCATTTTAACTGCCATCAAGTAGTGATCTGAGTTATAGTCCATTTCTCGGGTGATCTGATGTTCTGGATGGAAACAGACCATCTTTTATGGATTAATACATAGTCTATTTGGTTGGTCTTGTTTGTTCCCGGTATCTGCTATATTTCTTTATATATTTTTTCGATTGAACCATGTGATGCAACTCTGTGTCCGTTACTAACAAGTAGTTGTCTCCTCATGGTGACTGTTTTTCCCAAAAATATCTGTAAACCAGCCAACATTAGCATTATCAAATCTGTCCGCAGCCCTTCGGAGTAAATCGGAAAGACTTCAGAACAATTGTATACGGTACATTTTTGATTTAGGAAAGTTTCAGCACATTACTCCATATCGTAACTGACTTGCCAGAGTCGTAGATCATTTCGTATGCTTACTATGTTGTACTAATTGTCCATACCCGCACTCCTGCTTATTTGTGTGATGCTTTTCACATTTTAGCATAACATGACTTGCCCACTCGATCAATATCGGACTCTACACTCATGTTTCCAGTCCATAGTACTGAAATCTACCACAGATCTTTTACGATTTGCCTGCCGTTGTTCGCAATGCAGCTAGTTTTAAAAATGCCTTGAGGCGCCATCTGCTCTCTCTTCAACTATCTTCTTCTTGACCTATACGTGTGTGTTTTCTTCTCTAGTCTGCCTTTCATACTTTTTTGGTAGCCATAATTATTTATTTAAAATTCCATATACACTGTTACCAGTTGGGTCTCTTGGAAGATATCGCTTATTGCGATCAATTGATCCGTTTGCCTTGATGTCTATATTTATGTAATTATTTGTTCTTGAGGCAATAAACATTATTATTATTATTATTAAAATCTCCGAGGACCACACTGACGTTATATTTTGGAATTCTCTTACATAGGGTTTGTGATTCATCATAGAAGTTAAGTGCAACATGCTCTTCCGCAGCCGCAGTTGGAGTATAAGCTTAAACGTTCGTTTAACTTTAAAAAACTTTATTCTAAAGTCCATGTAGCATAGGGTTAGGCATTAAATTTGTTACGTGCCAAAAATAATGAATTTCTGAATCAATGCCATATGTGTTTGTAACAATCATAATTTAACTTTTAAGTACATAGATATTATTACATAGCAGATATTATTTAATGCTCAAACTGACTGCGTGATGAAAATTTAAATCTCATTTCGATTGTGTATTTTTCAATACGTACAAAAACTTAAATAACAAATTCATCTTGATGTGAAAGTATAACTCTTAGTGATAATAGCTTTTTCATAAATTATTTCATGATACATTATAACTATTAAAGTATTAGATACTTTAATTACTTCCCACAAATATGTTCCTGTCCATACGTATAAATTTTCTGCTTGTGATGGAATGAGTTGTATATCTCAACTCAAAATTACTTAAGAAAATACATTCTTGTTGAGTTAGGATAGAAATAATTTATGTACAAAATAATTTTTTGCATTCATAAATATTTTTAGCAATGCAAAATATTTAAATGAGGCTTTTAACCTGGTTTAAATTCTAAAGTTAACCTTTCAGTAACCGAAAAATAGGTCTATATAAGGGTCTAATTATACCTGACGATTATACAAAACCTAACCCCGTTCGTATTACAGCAAGAGTCGGACGTAAATGGAGTACCTTCATTAACCCTCCCTTCCATCAGCGAGGACGACGAAAATGCCCACGAAGAAGGAGAAACATCGCCCTTGTCTCCAAATAGATCTCCGGTGCACGCCACACAATTATCTAATAGTCCAAGACACGCAAAATTTAATTTAAGGTGAGCATTAATTAAATATTTTAAAGTGACCTATATAAGAAATTTATTTCTGTGTAGATTACAAGAAATTCATGAAGCAAGAAATCGTCCAAGATTAGGAGGAGTAGCAACGAATAATTTGGCATTTCTTCGTCAACGCGTAGAAAGACAAAGAAGTGTTCCATTGGCAGCAAAAAATGATTCTTTAGAAGATGTAAACACGGAATTGAAAAATGATGTTGAAAATACTAAGAATAGCGTTGAAAGACTCGACAATCAAATTTCTTCTTTACATCAAGACGTAGCTACTTTAAGTCTTGAGGTTTATTTATTAATTAAACACAAACATCTTTTTTTTAATTTATCTTTTTGTACTTTTAGGTGAGAAATGCAATCCAAGCACTCCAAGAAATGACCACACCAACAACAAGCGGCCCCACATACGCAGCGCATTCTAATCCGAACATAAACAGACTTCACGGAAACTCTCAAGACGTTATTTTAGCTAGAAGCAATTCTCATCCGCCTGAAATGTGGTGGGAAGAGCCGTTAAGTCCGCCGAGATTACAACTTTTTAATAGACATTTCATTAGCGTTGAAACTCAAACGGATTTTGACGATCAATTTCGAGATTATGTTCTGCAAGATCCCATTGGCGTTCTTCGAATTTTAGGGTTGGACCCGGAAATTCTTTCGAAAAACAACATGTCTATGAAGAAAAGTCGAAGTACGCCAGACGCATCGGAACGATTTTATTTGAACGAAAACAATGATCCCAATCCGTCGATTCATTTTAATCACGTCGGAGATGATTACGATGCGACGATGGCAAAACAATTTTTTCAACCTTTACCTCCGATTCCAGAAGATCGAGGGAGATTAAAATTCTCGCGATTGCATGAAAATGTGTAATCATTATTATGAATATTATTAGAATTATTATTTTGTTAGAATTTTTTACAACTATTCCATTATGATACAAAAGATTTCGAAAATGAAATGTATAATTGATTTATTTCGATTCGGTGGTATCCATCGAGTTAATTAAAATGAATTGGTGATGATAATGTTATTATAATTGATTCGAATTTGTATATACACTTCTTGTATCTGGTTGCAACGGTTTGAAAAGAGAAATTATGGTGTTGCGAAAAACTTTTTTTCTAAAATGGTCCATTAGATTAATTTCTTAGCTAAATAATTATTGGATTATTAAGATTAATGCATTAAAAACGGCCTATTTAAAAAGAACTTAGTAAATAAAGTGAGAATCTTAATTTTTTTCCCATAACCCTTAACTTAATTAGAAGAAATTTCGCAACAAACATATCATTGTGATCTTTGTAAGAGTAGTGCCTAAAATGTGATTCTATCTCATATAGAAAAAATATTGTCTCTATTATCTTAAACTAAGATATATGATTCTTCTTAACTTATAATCAGTTCTATAATAACACTTCATAGAAACATTACATTCCATTTTATTGCGTAAATTAAAAGTGAAATATCGTGATCAATTTTAAAAACTATATATTTATATTATTATAGGCATATGTGTACCTTTAATCGTTGGTTTACTTAAAAATAAATCGATTCTTTTTAAAAATGATTTTCAATTTTTTAGATTATACAGGTGTCCCATCGGTTGTGGTATCGGCTTTTTTGACATCTAAATTTCAAGATAGAAACTCTAAATTCGATATGTATTAAGCTACCCTACTGGCCAGGTGATGATCATGTCAAATACATTTTTTATTGCACGGTTTGCGACATATAAAATATTTAATTACATTAAACATTAGATTTAAATATTTTGAAAAATATCTGTCATTTTTTTATAACAAAGAACCAAAAATGTCCTTGTTAATTAAATAAATCAATTAGGACTTTTCCCAGTTAAAATTAAAAAAAAACAAATAATTATTTTCGATTGAAATTGTAGTAGAACCAAAGATTTACTCTTTAACCTTTGGTAGTACTACAAACGGTGAGTTTTGATTTTTGTTCGTCCTATTGCAGACTTAATTCCAGACGTGGTAGCGCCAAGCGTTCCTCCACATATCAAACGAGTAGGTAGTATAAACAAAGTTTTTTTTGCAACTACTTGAGTTTGGATAAACGACTTCACGTATACAAATCCGTTCTTTATTATTTGGTCGTTGAGAATTCTTTGGTTAAAATACAAATACGAAAATTAAGAAATATTATTTAGAATCAATTAAATAAATAAAAACGAAGTATGTATTTCTGATTTTATTATACGAGTGTTTCTAAATTGATGTGAAAGATTTCAAGGGTGATTTTTCAGCGAAAATTACGGAGTGTCTTTCATATATATAACTCCTTCAAGTTATAGCCCTCTAAAATTAAGGGAAAAATCTGCAACTTTCTTATCTCTTGACATTTTACAGCTAACAAATTGTTAATTTGATCACAAAAAATAAAATAATGCTGGGATCAATTTGACATAACTTCATTTCTTTGACTAATAATATCCAATCTATGAATTAATTCACTTGAGCCTATTTTATTTTTTTGTGATCAAACTAACAATTTTAGGAGAAAATGTCAAGAGACAAAAAAGTTGCGTATTGAATCCCACTATTTAAATCAATATTGTATTGGTGTATTAAAAAGTTCTAATGCAAAGTATTATCGGGTTGATTTTTTCAGCCTCTTGTAGTAACATTTTCGGTTTATAAAAATCGTCAAAAAGTGTCATTTTATTAACAACAGTTACCTGCCAAATTTCAATTTTCTAAATTCCTCCATAGTGGATTTATTAAATAAAAACAATTTTTTCCCCTAACTTTAGAGTACTGTAACTCTGTGTGGAAGGAGTTTTGAACAAAAACTTATATGAAAGACTCTCCTTAATTTTTGCTGCAAAATCACTCCTTGAAATCTTTCGCAATAATTTAGAAACAGCCTGTATATTAATAAACTTTTTTAAGGTGACTTTATTGTGTTGACTGAACATAATAAAAATCATGAATACATAATAACAAAAAACATAACAAATCCTGCAAACTACTTATAATTACAAATTACAAATTATTTATGTTGTAAAATAGTAACTTTATTACTTGTTTTAATTATGCATGGAACGGGACACGATTGCTAAAAAAACTAAAATGACTTTTGTTTATGGAGCAGTCAGAGATATTAATGTTGCCCAAAATTTATTCAAACAAAGATTTCCAGACAGACACGTCCTATCTTGTGTAAGATCTTCAATAGAGAAGAAGGCCCTACACGAAATTCAATATTTAAGCTGTTGTTCGTAATAATCCACATATTTCTTCTCGCGTAATTTCTTATGACTCTACTGTATCCCAACGCAGTGTACTTAGATTTTTACATTGCCATAAATTTCACCAGTACGCTGTTTGCATCAAGAGCTTCAGGAATGAGGAATGATATCCAAAAGCCAATTTCATTTTGTCATTGGATGCAAGTATGCTTTATTGGTTACTAGAAAATTCTTAATGGTTACGTGAAATGAATTACTAACGACGTTGGGCAGTTAATAGATTGGGTGGACAATTGGCCCTTTCTTCGAAAAACATGCTTATCAAAAAACATGTACCCTTTGAAAAGTATACTTAACAAATGAAAAATATTGATGGTGCTTCTAAAATGCAATAAAAATCGTTCAAAATAGTTTCCCCCTTTATACGATGAAAGTTTTATCTGAAACTTTTTTGATAAAATTGATGTTTTATGAGTTATTATTAGGTAGTCTCAATTTTAATGCCTTACTCAGTATATTAAATAGAGTTTTTTAAACAAACTTCTTAAAAAAATTCAACGCAGTTGATTTCCTCTTATAAAACCTGTTCATATACCTACTTAAAAAACCAATGTTTGGTAATAAACCAATAGACCAGGTGTGTAGTGATCGGTATCTAAATGAATTTTGGACATTATCTCCTTGGTTCCGTCGATTAAAATTTTAATATAATCTTTTTGTTGAAAAGATTAAAAGATATGATTACCGTTTTTACCTGGACGATCTACAAATTTTTACCTAATTTGTAGAAAATTAAACAACAATATCAATAACAAAAAGTTCTTTTATTTTAAATAACATGTTCGAAATGATGTCCTTTTTGATTAATACACATTTCTAACCGGTGCCGGTGTCTAAATGAATTTTAGACATTATCTCCTAGGTGCCGTCGATTGATTTCTTCAAAGGCGGCAATAATACGTTGCTGCATATTTTCTCGCGTTGTTGGTACTGTTTGGTAAACAATTTTTTTCGCCGTGCCCCACACGAAGAAATCCATCGGTGTCAACCGGTGAACGCGCCGGCCAACAAATCGGATCATTACGTCCTATTCATCTTTTAGGAAATTTTTGGTGGGCAACATTTGTCGCATTTCTGGAGTAATGGGCTGGAGCCCCATCCTGCTACATCCACAAATCATTACCCGCAATGTTTATTAACGGAATATCTCTACGGAGGCCCTATTAAATGGTTATTTGTAATGTTTACCCACACGTTCAGTTGATTTTTTTCTTGTCGCATCTTGTCGCATGTGCACGTTATGCTTATTGACATTTCCGCATGATTTAAAACTTGCTTCATCGGTAAATAATACATTTTGAAAGAAGTTCTCATTTATATGCATTTGTTTTAAAGCCCATACACAGAAACTTTCTCGATGGAAGAAGTCATCGCCGTGTAACTTTTGGTGCAGGTCGATATGATATGGGTGATATCTATGAATAGAGGTCAACAGTCTTTGAACCGACGTCTTCGTAACTCCACATTGACGACTTATCTCTTGAACACATGTATACCTGTGAATCGTTTTCCACAAGGTTTAGTACCAGGGCCTGATTAATTTATAATAATAATGCAATTTATTAACCCTCAAAAATCTTTTACATATAAATCACTTTACATAATAAAGAAAATTAAGAAGGTTAATTAGGTAGCCAGGTCAGGCAACACCTTGGTAGTGAGGCCTGCTCTTCCCCTGGCTCCTATGTACTATAACAACAAATAATCCATAACAGCGCAAAAAAAAAATATATATATATAACTAAGTATAATAAGGAAAACTAATTCAATCTTGTCTGTCGCTCACATAGATACCGTCTGTATTTAATTTTAAACTTTGACACGTTTAACACTTTTAATGGGCGAGGAAGGGTGTTCCAAAAAACTGTGATGCCGTATGTAAATGAATTCCGAAAAGCAGTCGACGCGTGACGTGGCACCGTAAGTGAATCTTTTCTGCGAATATTGACATTATGTACATCAGTACGGTAGGTTATTTTATTACTTAAATAAACAGGAATTTTGTCTTTTAAGATTTTGAAATAAACTACTCCTCTATGTAGAGCCATCCTATTATGCATATTCAGCCAACCACACTCCGCCAATTTATGTGAAACTCTCTGATATTTTTGTATGCCATAAATCAGCCTGAGGCAGCTATTCTGGACATACTGCACCCTTCTTTGATTTTCTTTAGTTAAGCAGGGACCATAGACCGAATCACAGTGGTTGAAGTGAGATAAAATCAATGCATCAGTTAATAATCGTTTACTATCTGCATTTAACACGTGTCGATACGGATAGAGAGATTTCAAAATACAATAAGATTTTTGTAATAGCTTATTTATGTGTGTATTAAATTTTAAATCATTGTCTATAAACAGACCCAAATTTTTAACGGAATCCACGTGCTGTAATTTCTGATAACCTACACTAATTTTAAGAATATCACTAACAGATTTGATATGATTTTTATTCCCAAAAATAATTACATTGGATTTAGTGGGGTTAATTTTTAGACCATGTGCCTCAGAAGCGTCAACAAGGGATTGTACATCCGAATTAATTTTGATAGCAGCATTGTTAGAGTCAGTGTGATGAAATGAAATTGACAACTGAGTATCATCAGCATAAGCATGATATTTGCAAAACTTAAAATTTTTATAAAACGTACTCACATAAATTATGAACAGCAGAGGTCCACATATACTTCCCTGAGGAACTCCTTTAGAGATTAGTTCTCTTTGTGAGAAGACATCTTTGATTTTAGTTCGTTGTTCTCTGTTTAAAAGGTAATGTTTAAAAAACTCTATTGCTGTGTGACTCAGACCAATGTAGTGTAAAATACTTAGTAACAGATGGTGATTTATCATATCAAATGCTTTTGAATAATCCAACAATACAATCGCATGCATGTCACCCCCGTCGACGCTACGCAACACATCATCCACAATATCTAATAGAACAGTATTACAGCTATGATTCGGTCTAAATCCCGATTGGTTGTCGGGTATGATGTTATAAAGACAAAGATGTTCCCTTAATTGACAACAAACTATTTTTTCAAGAACTTTGGAGAGGGCTGGCAAAATACTTACAGGTCTAAAATCTGTATAACTTTCAGGAGCACTGGTTTTCGGCAAAGGAATCACAATGGAATCCTTCCAGCAATCAGGGAAAACCGATTCCAGGAGACAAGTGTTAATAATATGCGTTATAATATCTAATAAATATGGACATGACATCTTAATTGTGTTTATACCAAGAAAATCACTTCCCACAGCACCAGAATGAATACCTGATATAACTGCAGCCACCTCACTGCGTGCCACAGTATGAAAGACAAATAATTCTTTAAATGTACATAAAGTGTTGCTATTATAAAATTGTAATAAATTATGATCAATGTCATTGTTTAAAGATATATTAAGAAAGTAATCATTAAATTTATCTGCATCACATAAATTCTCAGGTACATCACAATTTTTAGATTTACATCCAATGCCTAATTTAGTATATGTTTTCCATATTTTACCCGCATTTCTGTTTCGAAAAATATTATTCATATATATTTTCTGTTCCTTACGTATTGCAAATGTTAGATAATTTCTTAATGACTTGTAATATTCCCAGTGCTCAGGCTTTTTTGTCCTTTTGAAACGACTCAATGCCAATTTCGTAGCACCCTTTTCTACCATAGTCCTCTTCTTACGTTTAAGAGAGCCAGTTTCCCTAAGACCATCCACAAGCCTTTGAAATGTTCTTGGATTAGGTGTGACTCTATCCGAAAATCTTTCCGAATAAATCTGTGATGCTAAGCAAGCGTTGCGCTTTGCCTCGCCGTAAATTAAAATCATGTCAATTTTTTCGTTATTCGAAAACGTAAATGGCATTTTGAAAACTGCCACAACTTCAATATTAACTCTAGGAAAATCACACTTAAACTGATAAAAGTTCAAAATTACACCTTTGCAGGTAGGAAAAGAAAATAATAATTCCCCGAAACGTCATTTTTGTCTTAATTATTTACTTCACGCATTTGTGNGACTGAATGCGCACATGGGTACAGTCAATGAGCACCTATGACATACGGGAATTTTGCTATGCGATAAAATTGCAACTTAACGCTATCCAGTTCTTCATTTTGAGGCATAAAAATATATTGTAGCAGCCTTTACCATCTATCCAGCAGATGCTTTGCTAATGCCAACAAAATCTGCCATTGTAAGGAGCATAGAACCAGAAACGTAAAACCGTAACGTCAGCAGGAGCTTCATATTCATATTCGTAAGGACGTAAACTGAAAATAAAAACAGAGTAATGGTAAACACCGCTAGTCAATTTGACAGCCGCTAAACGTAAACAAACCACATGCGGGCTGCGCGTTATACCCACAGTATTACCAACTTCAAAAAACCATTGGAATAACTGTTCTGGCATAAGAAAGGCTTTATAAGACGCATTCGTTAAATTAATGCCGAAAATAAATTATTCTGGGTATAACTATTCCACTGATTATACCAACACTTGTAAGATCGGCCCTTAGATACCTTAATATTAAGTTAAAAAACTATATTCGTTATAAAATAAGTTCAAAATTAAGCTTCAACAGTAGTAAAAAATTGAGAGTTCTGGACCGGAAGGTAATCCCTCAATCCCCCTGTGACGTCTGCGCATGCGCACAGGAAGTGAAATTTGAAATGCATGTGGCGCCATCTGGTGGTGTGTAGTGAAACTAAAAACATGTCATGTTGGTTGCCTGGCTCGTGGGGCGTCGCCTAGCGGTGGGTGGTGGAACTAACGCTATGTTGCTTGCCTACTTCATGGGATGCCACCTAGCGGTGGAACTGGCATGGTGACGTCATGTTCATGCGACGTTATAGAATTAAGATGAAATTTTTTTTATTCAAATATTAATAAATTTTTTTTCTTTTTTTGTTTTTTATTTCATTTTTGTTCTGTTCAACTGCTAACCATTAAACTGGAAAGGTTTTGGTGGTTCGGTGGTTTATTGACTTTAAAGTTTCTAGATTTATCCTTGCAGCTATCAGTTCAATTCCTATAACAAGTAAGTATTATATATATTCCATTAAGTTACACCACCGAAACCTTTTTTATATTAATTGTATCTTAATTCTATAACGTCGCATGAATTTTTTTAAATTTACGCGCGCCATCTATCGCTCATCAGGCCACCACTAGGTGGGCACGTGTCGTCTATCCACCACTAGGTGGCGTCCCATGAAGTAGGCAAGCAACATAGCGTTAGTTCCACCACCCACCGCTAGGTGACGCCCCACGAGCCAGGCAACCAACATGACATGTTTTTAGTTTCACTACACACCACCGGATGCGCCACATGCATTTCAAATTTCACTTCCTGCGCGCATGCGCAGACGTCACAGGGGGATTGAGGAATTAACTTTCGGTCCAGAACTCTCATTTTTATACTACTTTCAACCGGCTCAAAATTAAGCTGGACAGTCGCTTTATTACCCAACCGGCAATAAACGAACTGCTCCTGGTAAGGGTAGTAGTCTCCGTTCACGGTACCATAAATCTAACTGGCATGTAATTTTTCTTAATTTTTGTCGTAAATAATTAATAAATTGCAATTTTCAATTCATATGACATAAGAATTGTTAAAAAATAAAACCATAAATTTCGTCATTTTTAATATTTTTGCAAATTATTCGCAAAACGTGTAATAAAAAATAGACGTCAAAAAAGCCGATAACACAACCGATGGGACACCTGGTACATATTTACCTAAACTTATTATTAAATACTTTTTTAATAAACAATCTGGTATTGTTTTAGGTAGGTTTTAGGTGTAAAATAAAATAAATGAAATACAAAGATACTCATTATATTCTTAATATTATAAGTCAAAGTCGAAGGTAAGAGAGGGCTGATTGACATCGTGTCAGCCAATTCAACAAAAACGGCCGACACATGCGTGTCATAGATGATCCCTAAAACTACACCGTAATGGTTTTATCGTTAGAACACGATTTACTAAAACACAAGCTTAATTTACTAAATGTGATTACAACTCCGCTCACAAGTTCAACTTTTCGTTTGGTTTCCATGAAACTATTTTTTAAAATAAATTATACATATTTACAACATTCTTCTAAATTATTAGAATTACATTTAATATCATTATTATTATTAGATATTGTAGCGTACACAGCCCACTTTCACATAGAAATCATAACTTTTATCAAATTACCTTATTTTCATAAATTACCTATGTTACCATTTTTGTTGATTTCGATGTAAATTCATTCATTCGATTATAAGCAATCAACCAGAGTAATCAACCAGACAACACGTCTGTCTTTGCGTTTTGATTTTTAAAAAGAGTTTAAAATTATTTATTTACTACAACTCTTTAGATATACAGGTGTTCATTTCGAAACTTTCCACCTCAATTTCTGTAAATCCGGAAGTTTAAAAAGAAAATCGCTGAAATAGGTAAAGAATAAAACCAAGGCTAACAACTTTTTATGCAAAAATTGACTCACTCACTTCAACCCCCCGCCGCCAGAAACCAACCCCTTAAAAATCTTAAATGGAAAGGGGTGTCAAGTGATACCTCATTTTAAAGGTCTTTTAAGGTACTACATGTTAGTATTTATTTTTTTTAAATTGATCGATTCGTTTTCGAAATTTTTGCGAAAATCTTTGTTTTGTATTTCCCGCTTTAATTAATATTAAAAACTTTAATCACCTTCTTAAAAGCAAGAATAAGTAATCTTTTATTATTAATTTATAAAATTAAATTACCATGTTCGTTTTTACAACGACCATTAAACCTTTATTATTTCGGAGCAATCGGAAATATTTAAGAAAACTAAACACGTATAATTATGAATTAAACTAAATTTTATTGAAAGTATTTTACATTAAACCTGTATGAAAATTACTCTTGACTCGAATGGCCAAAAAAAGGAAAAAAAGAGACGAAATTTTTCTCTTTCTATAAACGAGTTATAGGCAGGCTCACAGTGCGAGAAAAGAATAAAATAAAAGTGCAATTCTAAACATAAGTTTATTTGGTTATTACTTAAACAACTTTGTGTTATCCACTTAACAAAGTTATTTAAATAAAACAGCAATAATGGTTTACAGTTTGCAGGAAAGGATTGAAATTGTATTAATGTATGGATCCCAAAATGAATGTGCTCGACGAACTGCCGCAGTTTTTAATGAAAGGCATCCAGATCATGAAGAAATTCACTCAGACTGGGTCCGTTGCCAACATAAAACATAATGAGTCGAGAGTTTTGAATGAAACCGCTCAACTGGAAGTGTTGGGTCATTTCGGTATCAACCCCAATACTTCATTGCGTCAGGTATCTCGTGCAACTGGTATATCCTTGGGTTCTGTTCATAAAGTTGTAAAACTTCACAAATTCCATCCTTATAAATTGAAAATACATCAAGAGCTAACTGAAGACGATTTTGACAGGAGAATACAGTTTTGTGAAGAAGTGACCACTATTATTAATAATAACAACGTTTTTGTGAAAAATATCTGCTTTAGTGATGAATGCACTTTTTCTTTAAATGGATTTGTAAATAAACATAACTGCAGATATTGGAGTAATGAAAACCCTCATCTGACTGTAGAAGGGCATACACAATATCCTGAAAAAGTTAATGTATGGGCCGGCATTTTGGGAGACCAAGTGATTGGTCCAGTGTTTATCGATGGAAATTTAAACGGCGAAGTGTACTTGGATATGTTAGAAAATACTATCAATCCACTAATTACGGAAGCTCTCGAGAATCAGTTGGATAGAGAAGAAAATGCCTTACTTGATGAGAATGAATTACATTTTCAACAAGACGGAGCTCCTCCTCACTATGTTCTCCCAGTACGACAGTGGTTAGATAATACGTTTCCAAACAGATGGATAGGACGAAGAGGTCCTATAGAATGGCCAGCCAGATCACCAGATTTGACGCCATTAGACTTTTTTTTATGGGGTCATTTAAAGTCTGTTGTATTTACCCCTCAACCTCAAAATTTAGAAGAACTTCGTCAGAGAATTACTGCAGCTTGCCGTGGAATTCAAAGGGAAGTTTTTGAAAATGTGCGCCGTAGTTTTGAACAACGGTTGTACCATTGTTTAGCTAATAACGGACAACACTTTGAACAATTATTAAGTTGATTTTCTCTGCAAAAAGTTTTTGTACATAATTAAATAACTAAAAATAAAATAGAACGTTTCAAGCAGTTAAAAGTTCTTTAAGTAATAACCAAATAAACCTAAAAGAAAAGAAAAATGAAATAGAAATCGTTTTTTCTAAATATCTCTGACAGACGAGACGCCAGGCAAGCTAGCCAACGTAGGTATAGTAAGTTTTGAAACGAACACCCTGTATATAAAAACTAAAGTTAAAAAATATATTGAATTTCAAATATCTCTACGGCAGTCCGGCTGCGTTGTTTGGATGTAAAGATGTGGATGTCATGATGTTACAGAAGACTCAGGTCTATAACCCTTTTGGACTTATCTTATATTTGTTTTATACAGGGTGTATCTGAATGACTGCAACAAACTTCAAGGGGTGATTCTTTAGTAAATTTTAAGGATACTTTGACATATGAACCATGGGTGACTTCGGCTCCCCTCAGGAGCTACACCCCTCCAAAAATTGCGGTAAATTGTGGTTTAATTTATTTTTCTCAAAAACCATAAATGCTAGGAAAATGAAATTTGGGGAATATGTTTAACTCATAATAGGGCACGTTTTGACCCTATTTGTACTTTCAACCAACCTTTCTAAACTACTAAACGTAACCACCCCCTTTACATTTTTGTAAAAATTTTTTTTATGCAGATGATAAATACATTAGAAAAATTTTACATAGGTAGATGAAAGTATGTTAAAACTTTTTTGTGTCTCTAAAATTTTTCCAAAAACGACTAATTTTGGAGAAAAAAAAAATAAAGCAAGCACTGCCCGTTAAACAACGCAGTTGTCGATCAAAAGTTGGAATGAATTTTTAATGAAAACATCTTGGTAGGCTTTGCAATCTTTGTCAGAAATGTTAATTATATAGACCCAGCAAGGTTAACATAAAAACATATGATCATTTAGAACAGCTATGGATCGCTGTAACTATTAACAAAGTTAAATATATTTTTGG
>NW_019281024.1:0-52987 GCF_000648695.1 Onthophagus taurus
TCCGCCATCTTGAATTTTTTATTATTAAAATTTGTTATCTCGGTTAGTTTTTTAGGTAACCCCATCGAGTTTGGGCTCATTTTAAAGCATTTTTTATTTACTTTACGATTTTGAATGAATGAAGTTTTTCAAAAATAGTTATAAAATCAAAATTTCTATTTTTATTGATGATAACATCAAATTTGTAATCTCTATTAAAATCCCTTTAATTTGATACCAAACACGCCATATTTACAACTAAAAATAATGAAAAGTTAGGTTAAAACCAACAAAGACGTCCGCCATCTTGAATTTTTTTAAGATAAAAAAAAGTTGTATCTCGGTTAATTTTTTAGATAACCCCATCGAGTTTGGGCTCATTTTAAAGCATTTTTGATTATCTTTATGATTCTAAAAGTCGTTTAAAAAAAAAATCGATTTTTTAAAAATTAATTTTTAGCTAAACATAAATTGGCTTTCAAAAACTAATACCATACTTTGTAACGACTTCGAAACATAGAAATATATTTCTACTTTTTATTTATTTTTCATAATTAAAGAAAAAATTACCATTGTCACTTGAACTAACATTAGACCTAGAACTGGAAACATTCAGCTTTAGTCGTTTTAAACCGTTTTAACTCTGTCTTTTGTAATTTTTTTTTCCATACAAATTCTTTCAAATGCATAATATACGGAGATAATTGTCATAAACTTTATGACAGCGCGCCCGCTCGAAGGTTAAATCCATTCGGGGTTTTCTTCTTTTTTTCTGTTCTTTTTTAGACATTTTCGAAGAAGACTTTTTAATACTGATTTCGAAGGGTTTACAAAATAAATTTAACGGACACTTTTGATTTTACGATAAACAATTTGGAACAAAAAAAGAAACCTCCTTTGTTGTTGTTGTTGTTTAGGATCATTTTAGGAGGTAATTTATTCTTTTATTTTCACATTAAACCCTTTATGAATTTTAATTATTTTAATTTAAACGATTAAAAAAAAAATTTTGGGGGATTTAGTTAGATTAAATTAGGTGATAATTAAATTAAATTCTTTTTTGGTTGTTGGAGTTAATTTTTTTTTAATTAATTTTTAGCAACACAACGTAGAAGAGCCACATCGCATTTAGAACAAGCCCCCGAGCGATTAGATAATGAGACTGCTGCGTCTGCTCGTTCCACTTCGGACGCGAATCAAAAGCCGGTGCCGTTGAGGAAAAGCCAATCAGGTGTGGCAACTGTTGGGCGATTACGGGTGGCTCCTTCCGCGCATCCGCCGAGTGGGGGCGGTGGAGGAAGCGTGGTGGAGTCCCCCGCGACTCCCGAACAAGAGAGACCGAGAAGGAGGCAACCCTCAGCTGCAAGAAGTTCGAGATCGGGAGTTCGAGATCAAAGTTTGACTCAATTTGCGGTTATCGACGATGAGAACGTTAGCCAACAGGTAAAATTAATACATTATTAAAGATTTGGGACTTAATTTTTTTTTGTGGGTGAAAAAAATCGTCTCTTATAAGTAGGAAGGTTTTCACGGCTGGAATTAATTGAACTACAACTGGAACTAACACTTATAAGACTTTTGTTAAACTGTTTGATGTTTTGAAACAAGTTCGAATATACAGGTGTTTCTGTAAGTCGTGGCATAATTTTAATGACAAACACTAGAGTCAAAGTGATGACGATTTGTGTAAAAATTTTTGCTCTAAACCCATAAATAGCTAAGATAGAACTCGAAAAATGTTTTTATCTTTTTGCCATCCTAAGTACTATTACTCAGGAAGTCGAAGTTATAAAATCTATTTATTTTTTGACATAGAATCGGAATATAAATTTGTTTTTTATTTAACAGTGAGCCACTAAAATATTAATGATGATTCACTTATTAATCATTTTCTTTCTTATTCTCAACATTTTGTAATTGTAACTAAAAACGAAAACATGTACCTAACAAATTCGTAGCAATAGTGTGTTAATCGACATTTTTAGTAATATATTATTCATCATGCTTTATTGGATTTTTGGAAATTATTTCAAAGGTTCATTCTGGTAATGGGAATAATTCCACAAAGACGGTTTATAAGTGTGTCCTTTCTATTTTGACTTATGCTGCGAAAGTTAGTCTTGTTGATTAAAGTTGCATTTGTAGGATAGTGACTGCTTCCATTTTTCAGAATTAACTTGAACTATTTTGCTTAAATAGGGCCGAGATTTTCATTCATTAAAAAACTCGTTTTTCAACTTGAATTCGTGCATTTCAAGCGTGTCTTACGAAACTTGTTTTTTAATATACTATTATTCAATACGTCTTATGAGTCAAATCCAAACATTTTTTGTTTATAAAATAATTCTCCACCACATAAAATTAATAAGTTATAAGCGAAAATGATCAAAAACGTCAAAATTTGGTTTTATTCTTAGAGTGGGTTGGTATTACTCATCGATAGATTCAAATAACTTAATAGGTATGTTTTATGGGTTAATTCTAAATCTTTTTTGTACGAAAACTTCTTTTCAATCAGATATAATTAATGAGTTATAAAAGAAAATTGATGAAAACGTCAAAATTTCTATTTTTTTAAGTTGGGTTGATAATGCTGATTGATGGAGCAAATATCTTTATTCAATACATCTTATGAGTTAATTCCAAACATTTTTTGTTTAAAAAATAATTCTCCACCATACAAAATTAATAAGTTATAAGCGAAAATGATCAAAAACGTTAAAATTTGGTTTTATTCTTGGTGTGGGTTGGTATTACTCATCGATGGATTCAAATAACTGATTAGATATGCTTTATGGGTTAATTCTAAATCTTTTTTGTACGAAAACTTTTTTTCCATCAGATATACTTAATGAGTTATAAAAGAAAATTGATGGAAACGTCAAAATTTCTATTTTTTTTAAGTTGGGTTGGTAATGCTGATTGATGGAGTAAATATCTTTATTCAATACGTCTTATGAGTCAATTCCAATCATTTTTTGTTTATAAAATAATTCCCCATCAAGCACAATTAATAAGTTATAAGCGAAAATGATCAAAAACTTCAAAGATTGGTTTTATTCTTGAGGTAGGTTGGTACTACTCATCGATGGATTAAAATAAGTTATTAGATATGTTTTATGGGTTAATTCTAAATCTTTTTTGTACGAAAACTTTTTTCCATCACATATAATTAATGAGTTATAACAGAAAATTGATGAAAACGTCAAAATTTCTATTTTTTTTAAGTTGGGTTGGTAATGCTGATTGATGGAGTAAATATCTTTATTCAATACGTTTTATGAGTCAATTCCAAACATTTTTTGTTTAAAAAATAATTCTCCATTATGCACAATTAATAAGTTATAAGCGAAAATGATCAAAAACATCAAAATTTGGTTTTATTCTTGAAATGGGTTGGTACTACTCATCGATGGATTAAAATAACCAATTAGATGTGTTTTATGAGTTAATTCTAAACCATTTTTGCACGAAAACTTTTTTCCATCAGATATAGTTAATGAATTATAAAAGAAAATTGATGAAAACGTCAAAATTTCTATTGTTTTAAGTTGGGTTGGTAATGCTGATTGATGGAGTAAATATCTTTATTCAATACGTTTTATGAGTCAATTCCGAACATTTTTTGTTTATAAAATAATTCTCCACCACATAAAATTAATAAGTTATAAGCGAAAATGCTCAAAAACGTCAAAATTTGCTTTTATTCTTAGAGTGGGTTGGTACTACCCATCGATGGATTAAAATAACTGATTAGACATGTTTTATGGGTTAATTCTAAGTCTTTTTTGTACGAAAAGTTTTTTTCCATCAGATATAATTAATGAGTTATAAAAGAAAATTGATGAAAACGTCAAAATTTTTATTTTTTAAGTTGGGTTGGTAATGCTAATTGATGGAGTAAATATCTTTATTCAATACGTCTTATGAGTCAATTCCAATCATTTTTTGTTTATAAAATAATTTCCCATCAAGCACAATTAATAAGTTATAAGCGAAAATGATCAGATACGTCAAAATTTGCTTTTATTCTTAGAGTGGGTTGGTACTACTCATCGATGGATTAAAATAACTGATTAGACATGTTTTATGGATTAATTCTAAATCTTTTTTGTACGAAAACCTTTTTTCCATCAGATATAATTAATGAGTTATAAAAGAAAATTGATGAAAACGTCAAAGTTTCTATTTTTTAAGTTGGGTTGATAATGCTGATTGATGGAGTAAATATCTTTATTCAATACGTCTTATGAGTCAATTCCAATCATTTTTTGTTTAAAAAATAATTCTCCATCAAGCATAATTAATAAGTTATAAGCGAAAATGATCAAAAACGTTAAAATTTGGTTTTATTCTTGGANTCATTATTAAAAAATGTTTTTTATGGCAACTATTAGAAACGAAGGAATGAAATTTTTTGAGGTTATAAAGGAAGAATTTGTCTTTATTTTGGTAAAAACCCCATATTTCTGCGATATTTCATTTCCTCATAAATAATTTTTAAATCTCACATAACCTAAAACGTCAAAATTTGGTTTTATTCTTATAGTACGTTGGTACTACTCATCGCTGGATTAAAATAACTGATTAGATAGGTTTTATGGGCTAATTCTAAATCTTTTTTGTATGAAAAGTTTTTTTCCACCAGATATAATTAATGAGTTATAAAAGAAAATTGATGAAAACGTCAAAATTTCTATTTTTCTCAAATTGGTAATGCTGATTGATGGAGTAAATATCTCTATTCAATACGTCTTATGAGTCAAATCCAAACATTTTTTGTTTATAAAATAATTCTCCACCACACAAAATTAATAAGTTATACGCAAAAATTATCAAAAACGTCAAAATTTGGTTTTATTCTTGTAGTGGGTTGGTACTCCTTATCGATGGATTAAAATAACTAATTAGATATGTTTTGTGGGTTAATTCTAAATCTTTTTTGTACGAAAAGTTTTTTTCCATCAGATATAATTAATGAATTATAAAGAAAATTGATGAAAACGTCAAAATTTCTATTTTTCTTAAATTGGGTTGGTAACACTGATTGATAGAGTAAATATCTTTATTCAATACGTCTTATGAGTCAATTCCAAACATTTTTTGTTTATAAAATAATTCTCCACCACATAAAATTAATAAGTTATAAGCGAAAATGATCAAAAACGTCAAAATTTGGTTTTATTCTGAGAGTGGGTTGGTACTACTCATCGATGGATTAAAATAACTAATTAGATGTGTTTTATGGGTTAATTCTAAATCTTTTTTGTACGAAAAGTTTTTTTCCATTAGATATAATTAACGAGTTATAAAAGAAAATTGATGAAAACGTCAAAATTTCTATTTTCTTTCTTGAGATGTCATTATTCAAAAATTTTTTTATGGCAACTATTAGAAACGAAGGAATGAATTTTTTTGAGGTTATAGAGGAAGAATTTGTCTTTATTTTGGTAAAAACCCCATATTTCTGCGATATTTCATTGCCTCATAAATAATTTTTAAATCTAACATAACATAAAATGCTAAATTTTTTGAGATGTCATTATTAAAAAATGTTTTTTATGGCAACTATTAGAAACGAAGGAATGAAACTTTTTGAGGTTATAAAGGAAGAATTTGTCTTTATTTTGGTAAAAACCCCATATTTCTGCGATATTTCATTTCCTCATAAATAATTTTTAANTTCACTTATCATAAAATAATTGAGAGAAACTAAAGTAGTAATCGATTTATGTTATACTAGAGAAGACACCTCAACTCTCATTAAAGTTGCGCGCGCAACCTAAATTCCTAAAAACCTCAACTAAACCATCGACTGTGTGTGCGCTTCAATATGAAGCTGTGGCATTATTGCAGTTGTACGATAGTTGCACAACTTTTTAATTATAAGTGCACATCGACTCCTTTTGATTAAAAAATCGACCGTTCATTTTTGATATTATTTTACTCTATATTCACACAAATTTCATTATTTTTTATGTTTCAAGTAATTCCACAATTTCTAAAAACTATTAATTCAATATTTTATAGATTTTAAACGAAATAAATATGTTTGAGTACCGATTTAAACTGCTTCAAGAAACAACTCGGTACTTATTTTATAACAAATTTTAAGACGACGTCATCCTCGGATTGAGATAACAACCGAAGAGACGAGGAAAAAGAACTCTTCTTTTAAGCGATAACGATTTTATTTATAAAATTAATCGAAATTTAAAAAAATTGTTTGGGACAAAAATAGATTTAGAAAAAAAATTTTTTTTTATACATAAATAATGATCCGTTATGAAATTTCATTTAAAATGATACCAAATACGACATCTTTACGTGATAGTTTGGTTAAAAAATTCAAAATGGCCGCTAATCTTGTATAACCTAACTTTTTTTATTTTTTTTGTGTAATTTTTAATCTTCGAAGAAATTCGTTTAAAATAAACCCAAACACGACCTATTTAGTTAACACTTTTCCCGAAATATTTCAATTTTCATAAAATCCAAGATGGCCGAAAAGTAATGATTCATTATTTTGTTGTAGATAATTAAAAAACGTTTAAAATGAGTCTAAACACGACGTATCTACGTGTTATGAGAGTCGAGATATCTTTGTTTTTAAAAATCAAGATGGCCGAAATCGCAAGTGTCAATTAGCGCCATCTATATCTTTAAATGTTAATTTTTGTGGTGGATATAAAGTGTGATACATCAAATTAGGTTAAAATTTCCTGCTCTTTATGAATATTTCATTCATTTCGGTGATTTTAAATATTTTTGATCAATTTAGAATTTCATTTTTGATTAAAAAAAATTAATTTTGTAATATTATTAATTTTCGAAGAAATTCGTTTAAAATAAACCCAAACACGACCTATTTAGTCAACACTTTTCCCGAAATATTTCAATTTTTATAAAATCCAAGATGGCCGAAAAGAAATGCTTCATTAATTTTGTTGTAGATAACTAAAAAACGTTTAAAATGAGTCTAAACACGACGTATCTACGTGTTATGAGAGTCGAGATATCTTTGTTTTTAAAAATCAAGATGGCCGAAATCGCAAGTGTCAATTAGCGCCATCTATATCTTTAAATGTTAATTTTTGTGGTGGATATAAAGTGTGATACATCAAATTAGGTTAAAATTTCCTGCTCTTTATGAATATTTCATTCGTTTTGGTGATTTTAAATATTTTTGATCAATTTAGAATTTTTTTCTTGGTTAAAATAAATTAATTTTGTAATATTTTTAATTTTCGAAGAAATTCATTTAAAATAAACCCAAACACGACCTATTTAGTTAATACTTTTCCCGAAATATTTCGATTTTTATAAAATCCAAGCCACCTAACTTTTTTTATTTTTTTTTTAAATACAGGGTGTACAAAAAGTATGGAATAATCTTCTTATGGTCCTAAACTTCAACTTATATAAAAAAAGGTTTTAAATAAAAGTTACTTGAAACTATTTTCCGCATATCTTGGCGTTGAAATAAAATAAAAATAATGACGGCAGTCTAAGTTACGACATGGTGTCGCTACGTCAAATCTTTTTAAATAAAAGTTTCAATATCTCGAAAACTATGCGGTTTAAAGCATTAAAACCTTACGGCATTTTGCAACACCTTGTCAAAAAGAATCCAAAAACCTTAAAATATACAGGGTGTTCCATTTAAAAACACACTCACCATGTCGTAACTCAGACTGCATCATCATTTTTATTTTATTTCTACGCCAAGATATGCAGAAAATAGTAACAAGTTACATTTCTTTAAAACTTTTTTTAATATAAGTTGAAGTTTAGGCTGTAGAACCATTATTCCATACTTTTAGTACACTCTGTATATCGAGTTTGGTATCAAACTTAGGGCCGGTTGTATAATATACCGATAAATCTACCTGATATCTATCCGCCCGATAAACTTATCAGGAGGATAAAGATATTCGCTGTTGTATAAAGCGTCAAGTATGTACTTTAATCTGCCACTACTGTCAATTTAACAGTTGTTCGTAGTTTACACCAATTTTTGTTTAGTTCCAAAAAATATCTTATAAATAACATCAAAACATAAAATAGAAGTCTTCTTGTTTCCCCCTTCGTTAAATAGAAGGTTATTTTTCAAGTTGGGGCCACCCCGCTTTAATGAAAATAAAGATTAAGAGAAAAGAACTGTTTATAGTGTTAAAAAATAAACAGTTTTATAAGTTATCGTCAATAAAGTGTAATCAACAATTATTACAATATACAGGGTGTTTCAGGTTTTTGTAGCAGGACTTTAATAGTCGATAGATCTTTTAAAATTAACACAATAATAATAATAATAAATAAATTTATTGCCATAATAAGAAACAACAAATACAAATTAAAGAAAATGTAACTTAATGCATAAATACGGACAAAAGGGTCGAGTTATCGCGTAAGCGATATCTTCCAAACAACCCAATCACTCAGCTATGCTAAACTTATGGTCACTAAAAACGGTGCATAATGATGGTTGCTGGAATAAAAGAAGAGAAGAAAAGTAAAAGTAGAAGAAGAGAAGAAAAGGGAGAAGAAAAAGTTCTCAGGAAGATACTTGGAGAGCCAATAAATGACGTTTTAGGTGGTTTTTAAATGTCACAAGGTGAGGAATATTACGGATCTCAGTAGGCAGACTATTCCAAAGGGTTATCGCCTGCACAGCAAACGATTTATGATAAATCTCGGTACTATGGGTCGGGAACATAAGCACAGAATCTAACTAACTCTAGTTCGTAAACCATGCGACGACAAGCGTTGAAATATAATAATAGTAATAATAAGACTTTATTTCCCACAGGTACCACCCAGTTACAGGGAAAAAAAATTATAACATCACAATATTTAAATTAACTAAATGAAAAAGATATAGCTATAAGCAAAAATACAAACTAATATAACCTAATAAACTAATCGTAATCATAACCAGAGAGATGAAAGCAAATAACGACCACGCATATTTAACCAATTTAGGTCTACTAAACGATAGGAGACTCTATCATATTTACGAATGCCGTAAATAAATCTAGTACAAGCGTTTTGCACTCGTTGGATCCTATTCGAGGTAAAAGCATCAACACAGGGCCCATATACCGGCGCACAGTAGTTAGACAGTGACATAATCAAACACTGACAAAGCATTTTCTTCATAGCAATACTGAGAACAGCTCTACAGTATATAAAACCTTTAATTTACAGAAAGCAAGACCAATTATTTTAGATATATAAGAGCGATATTTGAAGGAATTGTCCATCAATAGTCCAAGATTTTTAGTTTCATTAACAAAAGGAATTGAAAGATCATTAATATTAATGTCAATATTTTGACATAGGTGTTCAACCTTCTTCTCATTACCAAATAGTAACACAACACTTTTTGAAGGATTTAACTTTAAAGAATGAGCAACTGAAAATGTATTCAAACTACTTAAGACCTCATTAACCTTTGCCATAGCAGTAATAAATTCTTCTCGGGCAAAATGCAAATATACTTGTGTGTCATCCGCATACATTTATATCTGACAATTTTTAACACATTTAGGCATAAAAGCAGTGTATATGCAAAATAATAAAGGTCCTAAAATGGAGCCCTGCGGTACACCTGTAGTTATATTCAGAAAATCTGAAACCTCAGTGATCTCGTCTGAAACCAAAAAATCATTACTACAACCTATATTGCGTAATATAGCTAACAAAATAGAATGGTTGACAGTGTCAAAAGCCTTACTAAAGTCCAAAAGCACTAATATAGTGAATTTATTATCATCCCTAGCCCTTATTATATCATCAGTAACATTTAATAAGGTAGTGGCACAGCTGCGACCAGGCATAAAGCCCGACTGTCCATCAGGCAGAATGTTATATTCAATTAAAAATTCTCTAAGCTGCTTATTAACAATTTTTTCTAAGACTTTACTCAACGTTGGTAATATACAATCGCAGACCTCCACAACTTAGGAAAATAAGCACTAGTAATGCAACTATTTATAATATGAGTAATATGAGGTAGCAGTTGAGGAACCACCAGTTTCAACATAGATCGGGTATCATAACCATAAGCCCCACTCTTAATGGCAAAAATCAAATCCCTGACCGTCTCCTGCTCAACAACTCGCAACTCAAATGGAGAGTTAGTCCCATTTAGTGAAGTAGACGAATAAAATTTAATAGTGTCAGCTAAATTATCACTACTGACCGGGACACCATTGATTTATTAAATTGGCATCTTTTAAATGAGACGGAATATCAGTGTTTTTATTAGGAACCACATGTACTTTTTTAAACGTTTTCCACAAGGTTTTACTATCAGAGTGTGTTCGTAAATATTCAAAATAAGCCTTTTTTTAATTATGAATCGCGAGAGTAGTGTAGTTCCTCAACTGCTTATATGTAGTATTGCCAGTGAGCGTCCAATTTAGTACGTTTATATCTAAATTTAGCCTTATCTCTAAGTCGTTGTAGCAGTTTAACAGTGTCAGTCAACCATGGCATTTTCGGTTTACTAGCCTTTACAGTTTTCACGGGTGCAAACACATCGAAAAAAGAAGAATATATGTATTAAAAAATTCAACCTTATCATCCACAGACTCTATATGGTATTGAACCACATCCGCTTATGATTGTGTTTTTGAATAGCACACTTACAAAAGACCAAGTCGTGGTCAGATATTTCCAAATGAAGCACACCGCCTTTCCTCACATTCACCTCATCGAATACAACAACCACATCCAACAAACTTACAGCTGTTTCAGACACACGCGTAGGTTCATTAATAATTTGTAACATATTCATACCTTGTAGAACAGACAACAAATTAATAGTATCTTTATGATCAGGAATTAATAAATTTATATTAAAATCACCCAAACAAAAAATCATGCTATACCGCAACCAAAGTTCAGCCAATTGGAACTCCAAATCATCCATAAAAGTTGTATTATTAGTTGTAGAAGGCCTATAAATATATCGCTCAGTGTACTAACCCATTGGTACGCGTGGACTCCCATCACCCCGCTTTAGCACTTTCCATCAATTGTTCTTCCGTGCGTCCCCTTCGCGAAAATTGCTTGCATAAATATCTCTTCCATAAGGCCGACTATGGGGGTTTGCGTGCGTCTTTTGATTGGAATGGTGCCATTGGAGTTATCCGTGGTGCGGCTGACGAGCAAGTTCCTCATCGAACTGTTCATAAACGTAGATATTCTCTCAAAGTCTTTGAGCGTCTTGTTTACGATCTTATTATGTATAGTGTCAAATCATCTATAATCCCTGAACAGCATGGCTTCTACCGAGGCAGGTCAGTGGAATCTAATCTAATCTCTTATTCCAACTTTTTACTAAGCTCTCTTGATGACAATTGCCAGGTAGACGCCATATACACAAATTATAGCAAGGCGTTTGATGGAATTGATCATGGGAACCTTTTAACTAAACTTGCTAATTTTGACATTCCAACTGGTTCAATTTCCTGGATTTCATCTTACATCTCCGGCAGATCGCACACTGTCATCTGGGACCGCTTTTCTTTCTACTCTACATTAACGATATCCATGCATGTTTTCACCATTCAAATTTTCTACTTTACGCCGATGATAGCAAGATATTTAGCCGCATCTGGTCTACTGACGACTGTGCAAAACTGCAAGACGATTTAAACAGGTTACATGAATACTGTTTAAGAAATAACTTGTTCTTAAACCTTGATAAATGCAGTAAAATTACATTTACTCGTAAACGCTATCCTGTCGTCTTTGATTACTCCTTTGGCTGAACTATCCTCAGACAATCCAAATGCGCGAGAGACCTTGGAGTTATTTTTGACTCTAAACTCTCTTTTTCGGCTCATATTGACTATATTGTTAACAAGGCTTCTCGCATGCTGGGATTTATATGTCGCATATCCCGTCCTTTTTCTGATCTGTCTTATATTCGTTCACTATATTCTGCCTTTGTTTCCTCTATCCTTAATTACGCATCTGCCGTTTAAAACCCTCAACTTTTCCTTAACATTGCTCCTAATATTTTCTAACGTAGCTCTACATCTGTCTTAATATTGGTCAGATATTTCTCAACATTTTAGAATCAAAATTTTCTCAATTTACAATTTGAGCCGGAAACGACAACAGCTTTTACCGTTGACTAGACTGATTGAATAGACTATTTGCTTATTATATCTTGGGAGTAAAGGTTGTTGTAGCAGACTACCAAGCTGTAGTCCACCTATATATGCGAAAAACAAAATTTTCAGATATAGCTAACATTTTAAAAGATAACTAACCTTACCCTACATTATTTTCCGGATGAGGACTGTATTTTATCTATGTAAGTTCCAGTTACTTCAGGAATAGACATGGAGATAGCACAAAGCAGGAACAAACACTCTCATATAGATGCTCTATCTATCTAACACCTCATGCATCCCAGAATACAGATATGTCTTCGTTAGGCAGAAAACGTCATAATTACAATTTAGCTGATCTGATTGATAATGACTTACATGGAATACAAAACATTCGTAACCTTTATCTGTTGCACACTTTCAGCTTTCGGAGAAAATTTAATGCCTTGAACGGATAGGCATAACTATATTCGGATTTAAGTGTCCAGTGGTTGAAGATATTTGTAAAGGATGATGATAATGTTGAAGTCTTTCAAACATCAGTTTACGCCTTCTAAGAGACATCTCAATGGAATCCAATTAATTTATAATTTTTTTGAAACCCTACCAAACCAAAATAAAGTATGGAGATTGTTAAGTTTGAAAATTTTTAGAAAAGAGAACAACAAACTGATTGTTTACGGCTATAAATTTACTATTATCATTGAGTTTTATTAGATCTCATCGAAAAGAACGTGTGTAGCGTCCTAATATGATGATGAAACAATCCGGATGGGTTGCAATAGTTAACATTAACAATCGTTGTTATTGTTTTAAAGTTTTAGTTCAAGGAACCGAGGAAGCGACTCTCGATAATAAAAGAAATCAATTCATAAACATAAACACATCAATAAAGTTATTTAATTCACTAATATTTAAAAAAAAATCTTAATTTAATTTATTTAATTAATATTTATTTGTTTAATTTTAATTTATTTATTTATAAACAAATATAAAATATATTTATAAATAAATTAATTAAATACATCAGCGACATCTCTGATTTAATCTCGAAATTAATCGGGTTTAGTCGAGTTTTAAACCAAATCGACATAGAATAGTTGCTATTGAATTGACACTAGATGTCACTTTTTGATTTTTAAAGTTCGTAATTAATAAATAATTGGATATTGATTAAATTATCTTCTAACAAATAAAAAATCCTTTAAAACGAGGTCAAACGCGATGGGGTTATCTTTAAAAACAACCGAGATATGTTGATTTAAAAAAATATTTTGACATTCGATTTGCAATTGTTTTTGATTCATTTTTCGTTTATAACATTCGTATTTTTTATGACAAACTCATCGTGTTTGGATTTATTTTAAAGGATTTTTAATTTCCTACAACTCAATAAACATAGTATCGCGAAACGACCAATTTTAACTTTCACTTCCCGATTATAATTCATGGAATTATTGTAATTTTTTTTGTAAAATTTTTGAAAATGCTTTATAATGAGTTCAAACTCGATGGGGTAATTTTAAAAAACAACCGAGATATCACGATTTTAAAATTATTTTGACAGTTGATCGTCGATTGTTTGAGAATTAATTTTTTGTTTATAACTATCTTATTGTTAAAGATAACCCCACCGAGTTTGGATTCATTTTAAAGGATTTTTAATTTTCTACAATCAGGACACAACGACAATGCGAAATAACCCATTTTTCCAATCACTTCCGGTTTCTACATCGATGAATTTTGAAGATAAACATTTTTGTTTTATTAATTCTTTAATAATCAAAGCAAAAAAATCGTTGAGTTCATGAATTATAATATTATTTGTGAAAAAGTTATATAAAAAATTAATCAAATTAAAATCAAAATTTTTTTAATTTTGAATAAAATTTCGTAATCTAGATTAAAAATGCTTTAAAATGAGTCCAAACACGATGGGGTTATCTTTAAAAACAACCAAGATACGATTGTTTTAAAAATATTTTGACAGGTGATTTTCAACTGTTTTAATTCATTTTTAGTTTGTAACTTTTTTATTTTTTAAGATAACCCCATCGTGTTTGCACTCATTTTAAAGCATTTTTAATTCCCTACATCCCGGTGACCATAGCAACACGAAATAACCAATTTTTGCATTCACTTCCGGTTTGTATATCGAGTAATTTTTAAAATAAAACATAACCCAGTCGTGTTTGGACTCATATTAAAGGATTTTTAATTAAGATTGTGATTTTTTAAACAAATTCAATTTATTTTTTGTTTCAAAGTGTCATTCAATCTTTCAAGATGGCGGAGGAAATTTGATATGATTTATGAAGTAAAATTCGTAATCTGGATCAAAAACGCTTTAAAATGAGTCCAAACACGATGGGATTACCTTTAAAAAGAACTTAGATATGATTGTTTTAAAAATATTTTGGCAGGCGATCTTCAATTGTTTCCCGATTTATCTGTGAGGATATCTCAGTTATTTATTGACGTAAATAGGTCGTGTTTGGACTCATTTTAAAGCATTTTTAATTCCCCACAACCAGAAAACAATAACAACCCAAAATAAACAGTTTTCACTATCACTTCCGGTTTCTAAATCGAGAAATTTTGGAGATAAATATTATTGTTTTATTAATTCTTTAATAATTGAAGATAATATTATAAAAAAATTAATGAAATAAATTATTTCTGATAAAGTTATATAAAAAAATAATCAAATTTTTTTAAATATGAATAGAAATTCGTAATGTAGATTGAAAACGCTTTAAAATGAATCCAAACACGATGAAGTTATCTTTAATAACAACCAAGATACGATTATTTTAAAAATATTTTGACAGGTGATTCTCAATTGTTTTAATTCATTTTTAGTTTGTAACTTTTTTGTTTTTCAAGATAATCCCATCGTGTTTGGACTCATTTTAAAGCATTTTTAATTCCCTGCATCCCGGTAACCATAGCAACACGAAATAACCAATTTTTGCATTCACTTCCGGTTTGTATATCGAGTAATTTTTGAAATAAAACGTAACTCAGTCGTGTTTGGACTCATATTAAAGCATTTTTCATTAAGATTGTGATTTTTTAAATAAATTCAATTTTTTTTTTATTTCAAAGTGTCATTCAATCTTCCAAGATGGCGGAGGAAATTTGAAATTTTATGTTTTTATTTTAATATTAATAATCGATAGGCAATAAAACATCGAAATTCGATTAAACCAATAAAATTATTATAAAATAGAAAAATCAAAAATTTTTTTTATAATTTATGAAGTAAAATTCGTAATCTGGATCAAAAACGCTTTAAAATGAGTCCAAACACGATGGGATTACCTTTAAAAACAACCAAGATACGATTGTTTTAAAAATATTTTGACAGGTGATTCTCAATTGTTTTAATTCATTTTTAGTTTGTAACTTTTTTATTTTTTAAGATAACCTCATCGTGTTTGGGCTCATTTTAAAGCATTTTTAATTCCCTACATCCCGGTAACCATAGCAACACGAAATAACCAATTTTTGCATTCACTTCCGGTTTGTATATCCAGTAATTTTTTAAATAAAACGTATCCCAGTCGTGTTTGGACTCATATTAAAGGATTTTTCATTAAGATTATGATTTTTTAAACAAACTCAATTTATCTTTTATTTCAAAGTGTCATTCAATATTCCAAGATGGCGGAGGAAATTTGAAATTTTATGTTTTTATTTTAATATTAATCGTAATCTGGATCAAAAACGCTTTAAAATGAGTCCAATCACGATGGGATTACCTTTAAAAAGAACTTAGATATGATTGTTTTAAAAATATTTTGACAGGCGATCTTCAATTGTTTCTCGATTTATCTGTGAGGATATCTCAGTTATTTTTTGACGTAAATAGGTCGTGTTTGGACTCATTTTAAAGCATTTTTAATTCCCCACAACCAGAAAACAATAACAGCCCAAAATAAACAGTTTTCACGATCACTTCCGGTTTCTAAATCGAGAAATTTTTGAGATAAATGTTTTTATCTTATTAATTCTTTAATAATTGAAGATGATATTAGAGAAAAATCAAAAAATTAATGAAATAAATTATTTTTGAAAAAGTTATATAAAAAATTAATCAAACATTTTTTTAAATATAAATATAAATTCGTAATGTAGATTGAAAATGCTTTAAAATGAATCCAAACACGATGAGGTTATCTTTAAAAACAACTAAGATATGATTGTTTTAAAAATATTTTGACAGGTGATTCTCAATTGTTTGAATTCATTTTTAGTTTGTAACTTTTTTGTTTTTTAAGATAACCCCATCGTGTTTGGATTCATTTTAAAGCATTTTTAATTTCCTACACGATTTTATTAAAAAATATTTATGTTTAATAGACAAAATTTTAAGCAAAACATTTTCTAGTCGTTATTTACTATATTTGCTGTGACATAACCACACTTTTTTTCATTTTTAACGAGAAATGTATCAAGTTTGGTATTAAATTTCATCATTTTTAATTTTATTTAAGATTATCGACAAAAATATTCGATTAAAATCAAATTTAGGAAATTAATAATTAACAAATACTTCGAATTTCGATTAAATCGACTTGTAGTAAACGAAAAATGCTTTAAAAGGAGTCCAAACACGCTGGGGTTATTTCAAAAGGCAACTCAAATAAGGTTATTTTAAAAATATTTTGACAGGTGATTCTCAATTGTTTTAATACATTTTTAGTTTGTAACTTTTTTATTTATTCAGAGAACCCCAACGTGTCTGGACTCATTTTAAAGGATTTTTAATTCCCTACAACCCGAAAACGACGGCAACCCAAAATAACCATTTTTATGATCACTTCCGGTTTCTAAATCGAAAAATTTTTGAGATAAATATTTTTGTTTTATTAATTCTTTAATAATGAAAGATAATACAAGGGAAACAATCAGAATTCGTGAATTAAATTATTTTTAAAAATGTTATATAAAAAAATTAATCAAAATTTTTTAAATTTTCAATAAAATTTTGTAATCTAGATTAAAAATGCTTTAAAATGAGTCCAAACTCGATGGGGTTATCTTTAAAAACAAGCAAGATATGATTGTTTTAAAAATACTTTGACAGATGATTCTCAATTGTTTTAATTCACTTTTAGTTTGTAACTTTTTTGTTTTTTAAGATAACCCCATCGTGTTTGGACTCATTTTAAAGGATTTTTAATTCCCTACAAACCGAAAACAACGACAACCCAAAATAACCATTTTTACGACCACTTCCGGTTTCTAAATCGAGAAATTTTTGAGATAAACATTTTTGTTTTATTAATTCTTTAATAATTGAAGATGATATTAGAGAAAAATAAAAAAATTAATGAAATAAATTATTTCTGAAAAAGTTATATAAAAAATTAATCAAAAATTTTTTTAAATATGAATAATAATTCGTAATGTAGATTGAAAATGCTTTAAAATGAATCCAAACACGTTAAGGTTATCTTTAAAAACAACCAAGATATGATTGTTTTAAAAATATTTTGACAGGTGATTCTCAATTGTTTTAATCCATTTTTAGTTTGTAACTTTTTTATTTTTTAAGATAACCCCATCGTGTTTGGGCTCATTTTAAAGCATTTTTAATTCCCTACATCTCGGTAACCATAACAACACGAAATAACCAATTTTTGTATTCACTTCCGGTTTGTATATCGAGTAATTTTTGAAATAAAACATAACCCAGTCGTGTTTGGACTCATATTAAAGGATTTTTCATTAAGATTGTGATTTTTTAAACAAATTTAATTAATTTTTTATTTCAAAGTGTCACTCAATCTTCCAAGATGGCGGAGGAAATTTGAAATTTTATGTTTTTATTTTAATATTAATAATCGATAGGCAATAAAGCATCGGGATTCGATTAAACCAATAAAATTATTGTAAAAAAATTAAAAAATCAAAAATTTCTTTTTATGATTTATGAAGCAAAATTCGTAATCTAGATCAAAAACGCTTTGAAATGAGTCCAAACACGATGGGATTACCTTTAAAAACAACTTAGATATGATTAATTTAAAAATATTTTGACACGCGATTTTCAATTGTTTCCCAATTTATTTTTGATGATATCTCAGTTATTTTTTGACGTAAACAGGTCGTGTTTGGACTCATTTTAAAGCATTTTTCATTAGGATTACGAATTTTTAATCGTATTAGTCATTTAAAAAATTCGACAATTATTATCTTGATTTAATTAGACTTTTGAATTTAAATAATTCATCAGCGCCAGCTTTGTATTAAATTTGAAATTATTTAGTCGAGTTTCAAACCGATTTGTTGGAACTAAACTGCCACTAGATGTCGTTAGGGGCCAAATAAATCAATTTAATTCGTAAACAATTATATTTTATTAATTATTACCCCCAAAATGAAACATGTTCCACCTAATTTTCGTTTTTACATAAATTCATCACCATTTTAGCACCCCGGGGATGTATTTGTTGATTAATTCTTGGTAATAAGGCCATAAACGGTGAATATCCGGGATGGTTTCGCTTTTTGTATATAAGTCGTATTGGCTAAAATTAATTTTGATTAATTTTTGTTTGTTTATTAATTAATTGTAATTTTTTTACTTAAACAGTAAAACCCATTTTTTCATCTCCTCATCGTCTTTATCGGTTAAATGTTTATAATCACCCCCTGCATGCCATGGGTAAAAGCTATGGTATCGAATCATATAAAGCGCCTCTTTCGGCAATTTCGATTTGTTATGCTTTAAAACTTGATAAAGATACTCGTCGTGTCCCCATGATAACGAGACGTTTTTTAATCCGCAATTTTGGGTGTATATCCCATATTTAGTGCTAAATAAAATCAATTATAATTTTAAATTTAGCTATTTATAACTTATATTACTTATATTTGTGGTTTTTCCCATCTGGGTTCTCATCGAACGAATTTTCTCTATAAACGACACTTTTTCCCCATTCACAACCAACGACGAAAGTATCCCCAACGACGGCCCATTGGGGTTCGTCGTAAAACGCCATAACCTTCCCTAAATCGTGGATTAATCCGGTTAAATGGAACCAATCCAAATCCGGGTAATCTTCCCGGATTTTTTCGGCCGTTTGAAACGCGTGAATTCTATTCGGGATGTTCACATCGGGGTCGCTTTCATCAACGAGGTCGTTTAACTTCTCCAAAGCGGCCCTAATTGTTGATGTGAAATGATTAAATTTTAACCACTTCTCCTTTTTTGCTTAAAAAAAATTTAAAAAAAATTAATTAATTAAAAAAAAAAAAATTGGGCTCAACCGGGATTTGAACCCGGGACCTCTCGCACCCAAAGCGAGAATCATACCCCTAGACCATTGAGCCGCTATACATATATATATAAAACTTAAATTATTTAATTTTTATTTATTTATTTTCAGATTTACCTCGGACGAAATCAACAGTTTGAAAGGTATGCATTAATTTGTAAGTTCTTTTAACCCGTTCTTTAATCGGATCATTTTCGTCGTCCTCGTAATTTCGAAATTGCGAAATCGGCTTTTTCGCGAATTTCGCTTCCGGTCTTAACAATTCGGATGGATCACTCTTAAATTTTTTTCGAATTATTATTACAAATTAAAAAAAAAATAAATCGCATAAACTCACCAAAAGCTTCATCTCGATTCGTCTTAAATCGAAATCTTAATAACAAAACGACGTTTCGAATGTTTTCGTACGAAATGGAGTTGCACAAACGATTTCGTCTACTTATAAACAAACGCGAATTAAATAAACGATTGCGTTATCAATAATAACGAAACGGGTTTTTATTTTGTTTTTTTTTTTTTCGTCTTCTTCTTCATTTCGCATTTTGGTCGTTTGATAACGCAGAATTAAATGGAAAACGAGATTAATCAAAACTAAGTTAATGGCATTCGAGATAAAACGTTAATTAAGAGTGATTCTTGAATGTAAATATTTTCATTAATGAATTGATTCTATTTTAGAATCGATTTTATCGTGTGACGAATTAAAAGTGCTTTAAAATGAGCCCAAACTCGACGGGGGTATCTTAAAGAATAAAAAAGCTTAATTAAAAAAAAAAACAATCGATAATCACCTGTCAAAATATTTTTAAAATCGCGTAGGAAATTAAAAATGCTCTAAAATGAGTCCAAACACGACATATTTACGTCAAAAAATAACCGAGATATCCTCAAAAATAAATTGGGAAACAATTGAAAATCGCCTGTCAAAATATTTTTAAATTGATCATATCTAAGTTGTTTTTAAAGGTAATCCCATCGTGTTTGGACTCATTTTAAAGGGGATTTGGTCTAGATCACGAATTTTTCTTCGAAAATCATAAAAAAAAATTTAAATTTAAAATTTCCACCGCCATCTTGGAAGATTGAATGAACTTGTTTAAAAAAATCATAGTATTAATGAAAAATCCTATAAGAGTGCAAACACGACTAGATTATATTTTATTTCAAAAATTACTCGATATATAAACCGGAAATGAATGCAAAAATTGGTTATTTCGTGTTGATATGGTTACCGGGATGTAGGGAATTAAAAATGCTTTAAAATGAGTCCAAACACGATGGGGTTATCTTAAAAAATAACAAAGTTACAAACTAAAAATGGATTAAAACAATTGACAATCACCTGTCAAAATGTTTTTAAAACAATCATATCTTGGTTGTTTTTAAAGATAACCTCATCGTGTTTGGATTCATTTTAAAGCATTTTCAATCTACATTACGAATTTTTATTCATATTTAAAAAAATTTTTGATTTATTTTTCATATAACTTTTTCGGAAATAATTTATTTCATTAATTTTTTGATTTTCCTCTAATATTATCTTCATTTATTAAAGAATTAATAAAACAAAAATATTTATCTCAAAAATTTCTCGATTTACAAACCGGAAGTGATCGGGAAAACTGTTTATTTTGGGTTGTTATTGTTTTCTGGTTGTGGGGAATTAAAAATGCTTTAAAATGAGTCCAAACATGACTTATTTACGTCAAAAATTAACTGAGATATCCTCACAAATAAATCGGGAAACAATTGAAGATCGCCTGTCAAAATATTTTTAAAACAATCATATCTAAGTTATTTTTAAAGGTAATCGTATCGTGTTTGGACTCATTTTAAAGCGTTTTTGATCTAGATTACGAATTTTTGCTTCACAAATCATAAAAAGAAATTTTTGTTTTTTTAACTTTTTTACAATAATTTTATTGATTTTATCGAATTTCGATGCTTTATTGTCTCTCGATTATTAATATTAAAATAAAAACATAAAATTTCAAATTTCCGCCACCATCTTGGAAGATTAATTGACACTTTGAATATCAAATTAAATTGTTTTTGTTTAAAAAATGATAATCTTAATGAAAAATCCTTTAATATGAGTCCAAACACGGCTAGGTTATATTTTATTTCAAAAATTACTCGATATACAAACCGGAAGTGATTGAAAAAATTTGTTATTTCGTGTTGATATGGTTACTGGGTTGTAGGGAATTTAAAATCCTTTAAAATGAACCCAAACACGATGGGGTTATCTTAAAAAATAAAAAAGTTACAAACTAAAAATGGATTAAAACAATTGAGAATCACCTGTCAAAATATTTTTAAAACAATCGTATCTTGGTTGTTTTTAGAGATAACCTCATCGTGTTTGGATTCATTTTAAAGCATTTTCAATCTGCATTACGAATTTTTATTCATATTTAAAAAAATTTTGGATTAATTTTTTATATAACTTTTTCAGAAATAATTTATTTCATTAATTTTTTGATTTTTCTCTAATATTATCATCAATTATTAAAGAATTAATAAAACAAAAATATTTACCTCAAAGATTTCTCGATTTCGAAACCGGAAGTGATCGTAAAAATGGTTATTTTGGGTTGTCGTTGTTTTCGGTTTGTAGGAAATTAAAAATCCTTTAAAATGAGTCCAAACACGATGAGGTTATCTCAAAAAATAACAAAGTTACTCAAAAATTAAAAAAAAAACAATTGAAAATCACCTGTCAAAATATTTTTAAAACAATCATATCTTAGTTGTTTTTAAAGATAACCTCATCGTGTTTGGACTCATTTTAAAGCATTTTGAATCTAAATTACGAATTTTTATTCATAATTAAAAAAGTTTTTGTTTTGATTTGATAAATTTTTATATAACTTATTCGTAAATAATTTAATTCACGAATTCTGATTGTTTTCCTTGTATTATCTTTCATTATTAAAGAATTAATAAAACAATAATATTTATCTCAAAAATTTCTCGATTTAGAAACCGGAAGTGATCGTAAAAATGGTTATTTTGGGTTGTCGTTGTTTTCAGGTTGTAGGGAATTAAAAATCCTTTAAAATGAGTCCAAACACGATGGGGTTATCTTAAAAAACAAAAAAGTTACAAACTAAAAATGAATAAAAAACAATTGAGAATCACCTGTCAAAATATTTTTAAAATAATCGTACCTTAGTTGTTTTTAAAGATAACCTCATCGTGTTTGGACTCATTTTAAAGCATTTTTAATCTAGATTACGAATTTTTATTCATAACTAAAAAAATTTTTGTTTTGATTTGATAAATTTTTATATAACTTTTTCGTAAATAATTTAATTCACGAACTCTTCGATCATTTCCCTTGTATTATCTTTTATTATTAAAGAATTCATAAAATAAAAATATTTTTCTTACAAATTTTTCGATTTAGAAACCAGAAGTGATCGTAAAAAGATATTACTTTGGGTTGCTATTGTTTTCGAGTTGTGGGGGATTAAAAATCCTTTAAAATGAGTCCAAACACGATAGGGTTATCTTAATAAATAAAAAAGTTATAAACTAAAGATGTATTAAAACAATTGAGAATCACCTGTCAAAATGTTTTTAAAACAATCATATCTTAGTTGTTTTTAAAGATAACCCCATCGTGTTTGGACTCATTTTAAAGCATTTTTAATCTAGATTACGAAATTTTGTACATAATTTAATAAATTTTGATTTAAATTTGATTAATTTTTTATACGGTGTGTCCGTAAAGTAACGGATATAGGCGATAAAATCATCGTAAGCGGTTTATGGAAAAATCCCTGAAACGGGTTTAAAGATTATACCGAACATTACTATTAATATTTATGTCAGTTTTCTTTAGTTCTTTCTGTAGAAGTGATCGTAAAAATGGTTATTTTGGGTTGCTGTTGTTTTCGGGTTGTAGGGAATTAAAAATCCTTTAAAATGAGTCCAAACACGATGGGGTTATCTTAAAAAATAGCAAAGTTATAAAAGAAAATTAAATCAAAAACAAACAAAAATCGGCTGTCAAAATATTTTTTAAATCAACATATGTCGGTTGTTTTTGAAGATAACCCCATCGTGTTTGGACTCGTTTTAAAGGATTTTTCATCCTCTACAAAATAAATGCAACTTTTTATAAAGAATTTGATATATATATATATAGTACTTGCACCATTTTAATCACAAATTCAGATTCGGTTCGAAATCGCAACGTGGGGTTATTTGCAACAACAACAAAGGACATCGAAAAACACGACTCTTTTATTTCAAAAATAAACAAACCGGAAGTGACCGGAAAAATTGGTTGTTTTAGGTTATTATGATTATTACCGGGTTGTAGGAAATTAAAAATCCTGTAAAATGAGTCCAAACACGATGGGGTTATCTTAAAAAATAGCAAAGTTATAAAAGAAAATTAAATCAAAAACAAACGAAAATCGGCTGTCAAAATATTTTTTAAATCAACATATCTCGGTTGTTTTTAAAGATAACCCAATCGTGTTTGGACTCATTTTAAAGCATTTTTAATGATGATTAAGAATTATTTAATAATTTTTTTATAAAAAAAAAATTTTTTAATCAAACTAATTTTTTTTTTATTAAATTATAAAATTTAACGAAAACTAGAATTAAAAATCGGCCTTATCTCCGGATCATTTCGCGTTATTAGATTTTAATTATGCACACCGCCTCCGGAGGTTCATAAAAGAGACGAAGAAAAAAGCTTCCGGAATTCGTTTTTATTTTTCATCGTTCTTTTTCGTTTAGTTTTATTTTTTTTTTTGTATTTTTCGCTTCAGAACCGGCGACTATTAAATTTTTAATCGCGAACTTTCGCCGAGAGTTCACGTCCACTTTCCATCCTCCTTTTTCCTCGTTTTTTTTTTTTGACATTTTTTATTATTTTTTATTCGTTTCAAAAAAAATTTTTAAATTTACTTGGTGCAATTTAATTATTCACGCGATTTCCTCCAATTCTCTAATGTTTATTTTGTCGAAACGTTCAAAACCTAACCTCACTTCCCCACCGTACCGTTGTTCCATTCGCTCTTCATCCGGAAACGTTTGTTTCCGATGGAAATTGGATGAAGTACCGTTTCGATGTTCGTTGAAACGACGCCCTACAGAACCGAACCGGCCCTTTTTGTTTTGTTAACAAACAAAGCCAAACGTTTCGTCCAGTCGTCTCTCTATGTGTTTGTATTCACCACCTGTAAAATACATAATAGATTAACACAATTCAACTACTATTAAAAAAAACGAAAATAAATAAATAAATAAAGGGGGGGAAATAAACTAACTGTTATTTGGGCGATAAATTCTACTTTAAATTGCGTTTAAACATTTTTTTTTAAATTTTTGTTGCGCTACATTTTCGTTTTTTGGTGTTGTTAACTTGTTAGTTAACAATTTGTAAATACACGGGCGCGCCGGAACGAAAATGTTGTTGATGCGTTCGAAAGGTTGAAATTTAACGGTTTGAAACGTTTCGGCGACAATTAAAAAAAATAGGTGAGGACCTCTATTTTGTAAATAGGACAATATTGGTTTTGGTGCTGTGCTCGATTTAAGGGTTTAATTGGGAAAATTTGTATTGAAATTAAAGGGGAATCGTTTAAAATCGAATTAAATTTTAAAAGAAAATCCACAAAAACGCCCAAAAAAAGAACTAATCCACTTTTCCTCGTTATATCATAGTAATCCATAAAAAAACTTGCGTCAAGCTGAATATTTATGAGGAACATATCGAACTGAAAAGTTCATAAATATTTAAAACTTTAATAAGCAGATTTGTTAATGTACAAAATAACTTTCTACTTCTCTCTCTCTCTCTCTCACTCATTACCCGGTTTTGAGTTAAAACCCATCTGTACTAAAACACACAACGTTCATTACTTATTCATTTATTCCCGATTCTCGCGGGATTTTTAACAACGCCAACATCAGTTATTTCGCAGATGAAAAAATTAAAGAAAAACACAAATTCCTTTTTAAGTTATTTATTTTCGAACTCGCATTAAAATATACAATATTTACAATTATAATTTTTTTTTCAATTATTCATCCTTTTTTTGATTACCATAATAAAATTTTTTATAAACTGGACCTAAAAAAAGATTAATTTAAATCAATCATTGGGTAAAATTGGTTGTTTGAGGTTGTGATGGTTATAAGGTTGTAGGGAATTAAAAATCCTTTAAAATGAGTCCAAACACGATGGGGTTATCTTAATAAATAAAAAAGTTATAAACTAAAAATTAATTAAAACTCGATTTAGAAACCGGAAGTGATCCTAAACATTTTTATTTTGGATTGTCGTTGTTTTCAGGTTGTAGGGAATTAAAAATCCTTTAAAATGAGCCCAAACACGATGGGGTTATCTTAATAAATAAAAAAGTTACAAACCAAAAGTGACTTAAAACAATTGAGAGTCACCTGTCAAAGTATTTTCAAAACAATCATATCTTGCTTGTTTTTAAAGATAACTCCATCGAGTTTGGACTCATTTTAAAGCATTTTCAATCTAGATTACGAAATTTTATTTAAAATTTAAAAAAGATATTTTGATTTATTTTTTTATATAACTAATATAATAACTAATATAATAATTAATTAAATTCATAAATTCTTTGACTTCTCTTCTTGTCTTATCTTTCATTATTAAAGAATTAATAAAACAACAATATTTATCTCAAAAATTTCTCGATTTAGAAACCGGAAGTGATCGTAAAAATGGTTATTTCGGTATATCGTTGATTTCGGGTTGTAGGGAATTAAAAATCCTTTAAAATGAGTCCAAATACGTTGGGGTTATCTTAATAAATAAAAAAGTTACAAACTAAAAATGAATTAAAACAATTGAGAATCACCTGTCAAAATATTTTTAAATCAATCGTATCTTACTTGTTTTAAAAGATAACTACATCGAGTTTGGACTCATTTTAAAGCATTTTCAATCTAGATTGCGAAATTTTATTCAAACTTTAATAAATTTTGACTTTAATTTGAATAATTCTTTTTGTTACTTTTTCAAAAATAATTTAATTTTGGAACACTGCAATTATTTATTTTCGATCATTAAAGAATTAATAAAACAAAAATATTTATCTCTAAAATTTCTCGATTTAGAAACCGGAAGTGATCGTAAAAATGGTTATTTTGTGTTGTCGTTGTTTTCGGGTTGTAGGGAATTAAAAATCCTTTAAAATGAGCCCAAACACGATGGGGTTATCTTAATAAATAAAAAAGTTACGCACTAAAGATGTATTAAAACAATTGAGAATCACCTGTCAAAGTATTTTTAAAACAATCATATCTTGCTTGTTTTTAAAGATAACCCCATCGAGTTTGGACTCATTTTAAAGCATTTTTAATCTAGATTCCAAATTTTATTCAAACTTTAATAAATTTTTACTTTAATTTAAATAATTCTTTTTGTAACTTTTTCAAAAATAATTCAATTTTGCAACTCTTCGATTATTTATTTTGGATCATTAAAGAAGTAATAAAACAAAACTATTTATTTTAAAAATGTCTCGATTTAGAAACCGGAAGTAATCATAAAAATGTTTATTTTGCGTTGTCGTTGTTCTTGGGTTGTAGGGAATTAAAAATCCTTTAAAATGAGCCCAAACACGATGGGGTTATCTTAAAAAACAAAAAAGTTACAAACTAAAAATGAATAAAAAAACAATTGAGAATCGCCTGTCAAAATACTTTTAAAACAATCATATCTTAGTTGTTTTTAAAGATAACCTCATCGTGTTTGGACTCATTTTAAAGTATTTTCAATCTAGATTACGAAATTTTATTCGAACTTTAATAAATTTTGACTTTAATTTGAATAATTCTTTTAGTAACTTTTTCAAAAATAATTTAATTTTGCAATACCGCGATTATTTATTTTCGATCATTAAAGAATTAATAAAACAAAACTATTTATCTTACAAATGTCTCCATTTAGAAACCGGAAGTGATCGTAGAAACAGTTATTTTGTTTTGTCGTTGTTTTCGGGTTGTAGGGAATTAAAAATCCTTTAAAATGAGTCCAAACACGATGGGGTTATCTTAATAAATAAAAAAGTTACAAACCAAAAGTGAATTAAAACAATTGAGAATCACCTGTCAAAATATTTTTAAATCAATCATATCTTAGTTGTTTTTAAAGATAACCTCATCGAGTTTGGACTCATTTTAAAGCATTTTCAATCTAGATTACGAAATTTTATTGAAAATTTAATAAATTTTGATTTTAATTTGATTAATTTTTTTATAAATATAACTTTTTCATAATTCATTAAGTTCATAAATTCTTTGTCTTGTCTTCTTGTTTTATCTTCCATTATTAAAGAATTAATAAAACAACAATATTTATCTCAAAAATTTCTCGTTTTAGAAACCGGAAGTGATCATAGAAATGGTTATTTTGTGTTGTCGTTCTTTTTGGGTTATAGGGAATTAAAAATCCTTTAAAATGAGCCCAAACACGATGGGGTTATCTTAATAAATAAAAAAGTTACAAACTAAAAATGAATTAAAACAATTGAGAATCACCTGTCAACATATTTTTAAAACAATCATATCTTAGTTGTTTTTAAACATAACCTCATCGAGTTTGGACTCATTTAAAAGCATTTTTAATCTAGATTACGAAATTTTATTCAAACTTTAATAATTTTTGACTTTAATTTGAATAATTCTTTTTGTAACTTTTTCAAAAATAACTTAATTTTACAACACTGCGATTATTTATTTTCGATAATTAAAGAATTAATAAAACAAAAATATTTTTCTTATAAATGTCTCGATTTAGAAACCGGAAGTAATCATAAAAGTAATTATTTTGGGTTGTCATTGCTTTTAGGTTGTAGGGAATTAAAAATCCTTTAAAATGAGCCCAAACACGATGGGGTTATCTTAATAAATAAAAAAGTTACAAGCTAAAAATGTAAGACAATTGAGAATCACCTGTCAAAATATTTTTAACACAATCATATCTTAGTTGTTTTTAAAGATAACTTCATCAAGTTTGGACTCATTTTAAAGCATTTCCAATCTAGATTACGAAATTTCATTCAAAATTGAAAAAATTTTGATTTTAGTTTGATTAATTTTTTATATAACTTTTTCAAAAATAATTTAATTCACGAATCTTCGATTATTTTCTGTGTATTATCATCCATTATTAAAGAATTAATAAAACAAAAATATTTACCTCAATAATTTTTCGATTTAAAAACCGGAAGTGATCGTAAAAATGGTTATTTCGGTATGTCGTTGTTTTCGGATTGTAGGTAATTAAAAATCCTTTAAAATGAGTCCAAACACGATGGGGTTATCTTAATAAATAAACAAGTTACAAACTAAAAACTAATTAAAACAATTGAGAATCACCTGTCAAAATATTGTTAAAACAATCATATCTCAGTTGATTTTAAAGATAACCCCATCGAGTTTGGACTCATTTTAAAGCATTTTTAATCTAGATTACGAAATTTTATTCAAAATTTAATAAATTTTGATTTTAATTTGACTATTTTTATGAAACAACTTTTTCAAAAATAATTTAATTCACGAATTCTTCGATTATCTTCCTTGCATTATGTTTGATTATTTAAGAATTAATAAAACAAAACTATTTATCTAAAAAATTTCTTAATTTAGAAACCGGAAGTGATCATAAAAATGATTATTTTGGGTTGTCGTTGTTTTCGGGTTGTAGGGAATTAAAAATCGTTTAAAATGAGTCCAAACACGATGGGGTTATCTTAATAAATAAAAAAGTTACAAGCTAAAAATGTATTAAAACAATTGAGAGTCACCTGTCAAAATATTGTTAAAACAATCATATCTCAGTTGATTTTTAAGATAACCCCATCGAGTTTGTACTCATTTTAAAGCATTTTTAATCTAGATTACGAAATTTTATTCAAAATTTAATAAATTTTGATTTTAATTTGATTAATTTTTCAAACAACTTTTTCAAAAATAATTTAATTTACGAATTCTTCGATTATCTTCCTTGCATTATGTTCGATTATTAAAGAATTAATAAAACAAAACTATTTATCTCAATAATTTTTCGATTTAGAAACCGGAAGTGATCATAAAAATGATTATTTTGGGTTGTCGTTGTTTTCGGGTTGTAGGGAATTAAAAATCCTTTAAAATGAGCCCAAACACGATGGGGTTATCTTAATAAATAAAAAAGTTACAAACCAAAAATGAATTAAAACAATTGAGAATCACCTGTCAAAATATTTTTAAAACAATCATATCTTGCTTGTTTTTAAAGATAACCCCATCGAGTTTGGACTCATTTTAAAGCATTTTTAATCTAGATTATGAAATTTTATTCAAAATTTAAAAAAAATTGATTTTAATTTGATTAATTTTTTTATATAATTTTTTCATAATTAATTAAATTCATAAATTCTTTGACTTCTCTTCTTGTCTTATCTTCCATTATTAAAGAATTAATAAAACCAAAACATTTATCTCAAAAATTTCTCGATTTAGAAACCGGAAGTGATCATAAAAATGGTTATTTTGGATTGTCGTTATTTTCGGATTGTAGAGAATTAAAAATCCTTTAAAATGAACCCAAACACGATGAGGTTATCTTAATAAATAAAAAAGTTACAAACTAAAAATTAATTAAAACAATTGAGAATCACCAGTCAAAATATTTTTAAATCAATCATATCTCAGTCGTTTTTAAAGATAACCCCATCGTGTTTGGGCTCATTTTAAAGGATTTTTAACAAAGATTAAGAATTTCTTCATGATTTTTTCTTTAAGCAATTTTTCACCTTTATCAACTGGATAACTCGCGACAACTTTTTGCCGCTTAAACGGCGACTTAACATTCAAAGAGGCCCCCAACTTATAAACGTCCAAAGGAATCACCGTTGATGATACAGGAACTAAATCTATCAATAAAATTGATTAATAATCCAAAAAAATACACAAATAAAAACTCACCAGGTTCCAAAACTTTATTTTCTTTCATTCTATAAATAGTTGGAACACTTTCAGCACCGACAACAATTAAAACGATTAAAAAATATTGAAAAATCATTTTTGCGATCTTCCCCGTGCCAAAACTAAGAATTGAGTGAAAAAAAAAACTTTCCAACAGAACGCGACGCCCACAATCTCAGTTCTCACCGTTTTGAGACTCTCTATTTAGAGTTCCACCACTTTAATAAAACACTACTTTGAGCCTTGTGATTAAGAGAGAGAGAGAAAACGAAAATGAAAAGCGGTAAAGTCAACCCACTAACGACAAATCTATTCAAAATCATTTTTTTAGTAATTCTTTATTTATAACGATGATGAATGAATAACATTTTGATCATAAATTATTTCTTTTTTTGTAATTCTTGTTTGCTAAATCGCAATTGTGAAAAAAAGGATATAATAGAGAGGCTCGGTGCTCAACGGCGTGAAAGTCAGTCATATTTCCGAAGGTAACTCCCAGGTAAAGGTCACACGTCGCACTTTACTCACTGTGTGTTGCAGCAATTGGCCCCCATTCTGTATGCGCCATCCGGAAAAGGGGGGCGCAACATAACAGAACTATACGGGGTCCCCGCAACAGGTGCGTTGCTGTTGTTGGTTATTATTCACGGACGAATGCTCTTTGCGTGGGTGGGTTTCGACATAATAGATTTGTGCGATTTCATTCTTTTTTGAATTATTTAAGATTTTAATGTCAACAACATTCATTTTTATATACGTAATTTTTATATTTGTGTATCTCGACTTTCACATCTTATAGAATAGTTAATTGTATGCTTAGATGATTATTATTTATTGTGATAATATAGCCAAGGTCATTTGCGGGCGAGGCGCTACCTTAATCATCTTTTATCCCTAACGGTCTTAATTGTGGTGCTTCAACCGTATTCTATATTAAATGGTGACAAAGATAACAAAGATAGATATTCGCTATCTTGTATGTCAAGGATTTGGTTTATCTTCGCTGGTTGAGATAAAAAAGCCAAGCTCATTCGCGGCCGAGGCGCTAGTTCGATGATACATCGGCTATAACCTACCCTGAACAGCAAAAATATATCTCAGGCTACCTTAGTATACAATAATCAATTCGCTTGTTGAACTAAAAATGCCGAGGTCGCTTGCGGGCGAGGCATTGCCTCGATCATACTTTACCTACACTAGTCAAAAAAAGTTAATGTATACACACAGTGATTTTACCAATTTTGATGATTCTTCCGATGTTATTTTGCTCCATTCTACAGTAATGACGTCCTTCAGCATTATTTTTGAAGTTGTATCTTGCTGCCGAATCACACGGTACAATAAATCCCACTGGTGTTCAATGGGATTGAGATCTGGTGATTGTGGAGGTGTATTGTTTGGATAGATTGTATACATAGTAGGCAGCGTTTAACAATTTTTGCAATGTGCTTAAGATCGTTATCTTTAAATTTGATTTAATTATGTCCAAATACTTGCAATTAACCATTATTGATTCGATAAAATCAATATGATCCCGTTACTGTCCAAACAGACTTATAGAGCTATAGAGTTTGATCACCATTAACCCATTAACAGTATCTAGTCTTCTGCAAGCAATATCTAATCTTGTACCAACAGTATTTTGTCTTCTAGTAGCAGTGTGTAGTCTTTAATAAGAAAGAACTGCGCCATTTATGATATCCAGTCTTTCATTACATATATTTAGTTTTCTGTCAATAGTATCTGCTGGCAGAAGACCAAATACTTCTCATTGAGGACCACACACTGCACCTAGAAGAGGAAATAATGTTGTAAGACTATGTGTTGCCACCCGAAGACAAAATATTGTTGGCAGAAGACTAAATACTGCTGGTACAAGACTAGATATTTCTTACTGTTGACAGAAAAATAAATATTGCTAATGGATTGATAATGTTAATGGCGCAGATCTCTCTTATTGAAGACGACACACTAGTAGTAGACGACTAAATACTGCTGGCAAAAGACTGGATACTGTTGACAGAAGATTAAATATTGCTAATGAATAGCTATTATTGTTAGAATATTCATAATGGCGCAGATCTCGCTTATACAGTCTTTTGGAAGCAATATCTAGTATTTTGTTTTCTAGTAGCAGTGTTTAGTCTTCAATAAGAGAGAACTGCGTCATTAATAATATCTAGTCTTCCATTAGCAATATTTAGTCTTCTGCCAACAGTATCTAGTATTCTGCCATTAGTATTTAGTTTTTTGCCAACAATATTTCGTCTTCGGATACTTTTAAATTGTACTAACCGCGGCTTCGAAGCGGTCGTTTGAACCGGTCGTAGCTTGTTGGTTTTCTTGTTGGAGCCATTTCACCAAACTTCTAAATAGTACACGTGCTAGCACAGAAATAGTCCAAATATGTGTTTTTACTTAATTTTGTTCGAAGCGTGATAGGGGAAATCCCGTACTTTATGCTGTACATGCGTTTTTTCTGCAGTGGGGTTAAAATTACTCGAAGTGATTTTATTAAAATCTATCTAGAGCTCAGCTGAAAACGCTGGTTTCTTTTAAAGTTTTGAGAGAAATTTATGAAGTATGAAAAGAAATCAGAAGATTCGTTTTGAGTGTGGCAGACATATTTGGTTTGTTAAATGAAAATGTTAATTAAATGACTTCATCTCAAATGGTTTGATCTCGATACTCCATTTCACAGCGTAGATAATCTGTACTATTATTAGTGGTACCAGTATATAGTCTTTTACAAGGTACATCTAGTCTTGTGTAAGCCAAATTGTTTTTGCAAGCTGTATGTTATCTTCTGCCAATAGTATCTTCTTTTCTGGCAGCAGTAATCAGTTTTTAATAGTTTGTAGTATTTAATCTTTAACAAGTAGTATGTAATCTTCTGCAATCAGTCTCCTATTGACAATATTTCGATTTCGGACAGTAGTATTTAGCCTTCTACCATCAGTATCAAATTTTCTGCAATCAGTATCTAGTTTTCCATTGGCAATACCTAATCTTCTGTCAGTAGTATGTAGTATTAACAGTGATGAGCATCTAATACCATAATGTTATTAAGGAATGTCCTATAAGCCTTCTGCCAACAATTTTCACTCTTCACACACACCATCTAGTCCTCTGACACCAGCATCTACTCTTCTCGAAGCAGTATCTAGTCTTCTGCCAACAATTTCCAATTTTTTACAAGCATTCTATTTAAAACAACGATTTTGTAGTCTACTTCCGGTCCACTCGAGCTTTGAGAAAATGTTAGATCGAAAGATAGAGGTGAACATCCCATATAAACTAAATTTGCGGACACTGTATAGCCTTCTATCCGCCATATCTAGTCTTCTGCCAACAGTATGTTGTCTTCTAGTAGCAGTGAGCAGTTTCAATAAGCGAGATCTGTACCATTAACGACATCTAATCTTCCATTAGCAATGTTTAGTTTTCTGTCAACATGTAAGCAAATTTACATTTGCTCCATCTGTTATATACAGTCTTCTGTCAGTAGTATCTAGTCTTATACCAGCAGTATCTAGTCTTTTTTAACAACATCTAATCTTCTGCCAGTTGTATTTAATCTTCTACCAACAATATCTCGTCTTCTGACATCAGTATTTAGCCCTCTGCCCTCAGTATCTAATCTTCTGCAATCTAGTCACCCATATCTACTATCCGTGCCAAAAGTCAAGGCCGATGAAGAAATTTTCATAAAATTTATTGTAATCATTGAACATTTCTACGTAACATGTTAATGTGAATTTATCACAAGGTAGATGAAAAAAGTACCTGATTTTTTAAAGTACTATATTCAAATTCATATATGTTACGTATAAATGTTTCAATAAACTTTACTGCAATTATTTTCAACGAGTAGAAATGGTTGGAAATTAATAGTTTATAAATTATATGTATGATTACTTTTGACATACTTCTCCATGTTCCCAAACAGTGTACATAAACAGGTAAGTGTGTAAATTTGCTCCATCTGCTATATACAGTCTTCTGCCAGTAGTATTTAGTCTTGTATCACCATTTTTTCGTTTTGTAAGAGCAGTGTGTGGTCCTCAATGAATAGTATTTACTCCATTAGTAATATACAGTCTTCCATTGGCAGTGTTTAGTGATCTACAAGTAGTATCCAGTCTTTTGTTAGTAGTATTTAACCGTCTGCAACAATATTTTATCTTTGGGTAGCAATGCGTAGTCTTCTATAAAGAGAATTTTCACTTTCAGTAGTGCAAATAGTATCTACTTTTCTGGCAGCAATAACCAATTTTCTACAAACAATTTTTTGCCAGTAGCAGATAATCTGCTTTCAGAATTATTTCTCCTTGAGTTTTTCCTTTGCAGTATTTAATCTTTCGCAAGTAGTATCTAATCTTCTGCCACCTGTATCTAACCTTCTGCAATCAGTATTTAGTCTTCCATTGGCAATATCTAATCTTCTGTCAGTCATATTTAGTATTATTGGTGATTTTGAGATTGTCGTAACACCTAGTACCATAACTTTATTAAGGAATTGCCTACAAGCCTTCTGCCAACAAATTCACTCTTCATTCACAATCACCATCTAGTCCTTTGACACCAGTATCTAATCTTCTTTAAGCAGTATCTAGTTTTCTGCCAGCAATATCTAGTTTTCTGCCAACAGTATTTAGTCTTTTTCCAATAATATTTCGTCTTCGGGTAGCAATATGTAGTCTTTTATAAAGAGAATTTATAGTATATTCATAGTATATTCCAGTATATTCATATTTATCGCTTTATTCTGTGCATATTTATATTTCATAATTTAAAAAATCGTCAATGGTGTAGTAAGAGTTGCAAATTAATTAAAATTAGGTCTTCTGCCAACAATAATTCATTTTTGGGTAACAATGCGTAGTCTTCTATAAAGAAAATTTGCTCCATCAGCAATATACAGTCTTTTGCCAGTAGCATCTAGTCTTATGCCAGCAGCATTTAGTCTTTTTCCAACAATATCTAGTCTTCTCCCAGCAGTATTTAGTCTTGAGTCAGCATTTTTTGGTTTTTTAGAAGCAGTGTGTGATCCCCGATGAATAATATTTACTCCATTAGTAATATACAGTCTTCCATTAGCAGTGTTTAATGATCAGCCAGTAGTATCCAATCTTCTGTTAGTAGTATTTAGCCTTCAGCCAACAATAATTCATTTTTGGGTAGCAATGCGTAGTCTTCTATAAAGAAAATTTGCTCCATCAGCACTATCCAGTCTTTTGTCAGTAGTATCTAGTCTTATACTAGCAATATCTAGTCTTTTTCCATAAATATCTAGTCTTCTGCCAGCAGTATTTAGTCTTCTGCCAACAATAATTAATTTTTGAGTAGCAACGCGTAGTCTTCTATAAAGAAAATTTGCTCCATCAGCAATATCTAGTTTTTTGCCAGTAGTATCTAGTCTTATACCAGCAGTATCTAGTCTTTTTCCAACAATATCTAGTCTTCTCTCAGCAGTATTTAGTCTTCTGCCAACAATAATTCATTTTTGGGTAGCAACGCGTAGTCTTTTATAAAGAAAATTTGCTCCATCAGCAATATCTAGTTTTTTGCCAGTAGTATCTAGTCTTATACTAGCAGTATCTAGTCTTTTTCCAAAAATATCTAGTCTTCTGCCAGCAGTATTTAGTCTTCTGTTGGCAAAATCTAACCTTTTATCAACAATATCCAGTATTAGCAGTGCTCTTGAGACAGTTGTGGCATCAAGAACATTATGATATTATTAAGGAGTCACCTATAACCTTTTTGCCAGCAATTTTTATTCATCACGAGTAGCATCTAATTCTTTGGTAGTAGTATCTAACTTTCTGCCATCGATATATAATCTTCTGCAATCAGTATTTAGTCTTCAAATCATTTGCAAATAGCACCCAGTCTTCTATTAGCAGTATCTAGGCTTATGCCAGCATTATTTAGTTTTCTGCCAGCAGAAACTCTGGATTTGCAACAAATGCATTTCTAATTCATCATCTCATAGAGTTTTTATCTTCATATCCAAATTGTCTAAAATAACATATTTGTTATGGAAATATAATTTTTAGCTCCTTCTATTAATTTTTTTAACTGTAAGTACACACTAGTGCTAATTAAAATGGCCATCGTTGGTACATAGTCCTTAAATAGAAACGCATTAAGTATTAATTACCGGACGCGCTCACAAAGAGCTCTCTAAAAGGGGGGTGCCCGGGGTGAAACATCCCCGATTCGTCTTTTGCCTTCCTTCTGCTACCTTCTGCTTCATCCCCGAAGGCAGGTAACAATTTAATTAAAATAGGGGCGAAGCGGGGGCAAAGTGGGTTGATGGTAATGTCGATGGTCGTGGTAAAAATATGTTTTTTTAAGTTATTTAAAAATGATATTTCTAGTTATTCAATTATTTATTTTTATACGAAAAAAAAAATGGCTCCCAGACAAAAATAAAAAAAAAATAAACCCGGATTTCAAATGGAGATGATACCCCGAAGGTATATTCTTCATCACGCACACACGGTGTTTCTCTCGTTTACGCAAAAAACGGTTTAAATATCCCTGGCGCCCCCACCCTCTGTCGTCGCAACGTTAAATTTGTTAATGGACAGGAGGGAAAGAGATGGAGAAGAGAGATAATACTCCTCCTTCGCCTCTTCATCCTCTGGTTGCTGTTGGTGCTGCTGCTGGTTATCGCGTTACCACGATATACAGGAACGTATTGATTAACGCCTCGGGGGAAACGGACGTCAACGCCAGAGAAACTGTTCCGAAAAGGGAATTAAAGAGAAAAAGTGAAAGAAAATTTATTTTAATCTACAATTTTATTTTTAGATTAATTTCCTCGTGCATATTCATGAAGGAAAATTTCAAATTTAGCGTCATCACTCGACGTTTCGGATCGTTCAAATCGCGATATTTTGTTTTTTTTTTTGCGATTTTTTTAATCGCCCCGAGTACCCATTACGAATACGGAATATTTATCAATCCATCAAAAAAAAAAAAATCATGGTAACATCGTGAATTTTTAATTCCAATTTTCCTAATTTCCCCATTATCATCAAGCGTAGAAATATAAAAAAAAAATATTGATGTTACATCAAAAAATTGTCAACCGTTCTTTATGATTTTATCGCCTATATCCGTTACTTTACGGACACACTGTATATCAAAGTGGGGGGGTAGCTATACCCCCCTTTTAAGATATTAGCATTTTGATGGTACCATCATTTTGTGCTATTTATGTACTAATTTTGTACGGCATTAAAATTTTTTGTACTAATCATTTAGTATATTTTTTATATACAGGGTCATTCACGACGATCGTCCATTAGAACTTTACGGGGTTCTAGTCAAAAAAAAATTGAAAATTCAGATTTAAGTATTATTAATTACGTTCTCTTCGGCTAAAATATTTTCAGATTTCTAGCACTTCCGGTTATACCGGAAGTCGCCACCTACTTCAACCTATTATCAAGCATAGAAATATAAAAAAAAATGTTGATGTTACATCAAAAAATTGTTAATCGCGATGCTACAATGTTTAGCGTTTAAGTGTTAATAGCCGAGGTCGCTTACGGCCGAGGCACTAGATGTTTAAGTGTTAATCTCGCACTACATACTGCTTCGTTAAAGTTATATTAAAAGAGTCCCTACAATCTGCATCGTTAAAATAATAGTTGCCGAGGTCGCTTGAGGCCGAGGCATTAGATTCTATTTTATAAAAGAAATATTAATCGAGATGCCTCGATGTTCAGCGTTTAAGTATCAATAGCAGAGGTCGCTTGCGGCCGAGGCATTACATTTTTCTTCGCTAAAGTGATATTAAAAGAGTGCCTACAATCTATATCTTTTATAAAATAATAAAAGAAATATTAATCGAGATGCTACAATGTTCAGCGTTTAAGTGTCAATAGCCGAGGTCGTTCGCGGCCGAGGCATTACATTCTACTTCGCTAAAGTGATATTAAAAGAGTGCCTATAATCTATATCGTTGAAATAATAGTTGCCGAGGTCGCTTGCGGCTGAGGCACTAGATCGTATTCTGTTAACGAGATGCCACAATGTTCAGCGTTTTAGTGTTAATCTCCCACTACATACTGCTTCGTTAAAGTGATATTAAAAGAGTCTCTACAATCTGCATCGTTAAAATAATAGTTGCCGAGGTCGCTTATGGCCGAGGCATTAGATTCTATTTTATAAAAAAAATATTAATCGAGATGCTACAATGTTCAGTGTTTAAGTGTCAATAGCCGAGGTCGCTTGCGGCCGAGGCATTACATTCTATTTCGCTAAAGTGATATTAAAAGAGTGCCTACAATCTATATCGTTGAAAGAATAGTTGCCGAGGTCGCTTACGGCCGAGGCACTAGATCCTATTCTGTCAACGAGATGCTACAATGTTCAGCGTTTAAGTGTTAATCTCTCACTACATACTGCTTCGTTAAAGTGATATTAAAAGTGTCCCTACAATCTGCATCGTTAAAATAATAGTTGCCGAAGTCGCTTCCGGCCACGGCATTAGATTCTATTTTATAAAAGAAATATTAATCGAGATGCTACAATGTTCAGCGTTTAAGTATCAATAGCCGAGGTCGCTTGCGGCCGAGGCATTACATTCTATTTCGCTAAAGTGATATTAAAAGAGTACCTACAATCTATATCGTTGAAATAATAGTTGCCGAGGTCGCTTGCGGCCGAGGCATTAGATCCTATTCTATTAACGAGATGCTACAATGTTCAGCGTTTTAGTGTTAACCTCCCACTACATACTGCTTCGTTAAAGTGATATTAAAAGAGTCCCTACAATCTGCATCGTTAAAATAATAGTTGCCGAGGTCGCTTGTGGCCGAGGCATTAGATTCTATTTTATAAAAGAAATATTAATCGAGATCTTTGATTATATATAATATGGATTGAGCCAACGAGAGAGATAGCTTGCGCAAGGTGATCAAACCGAGATAGACATATAATGGGCGTGCGTTAATTTATAAGATAAAAGACTATCAATTAGAAGTAACATTTATAATATTTACAGGTGATGTGAAACTGTATTATCGCGAACTTTGCACACGAAACAATACATTTTTAAACATAACGGTGTGACTGGCTGTGACACAACAAAACGATAAACGTCAAATGGAAGAGGTTTGACACTTTTGTGCGCATGCGCCCGTCTGTTTCGTACCGTTTTATGTCTATCTTTGTTACACTTTCACATTATCGCTTTCCATCTGCGTCTATTCACCTTGAGCCACATTTTTGTTAGTAGATATATTCAGTTAGCTCAATCCATATTATATATAATCAAAGATCGAGATACTACAATGTTCAGCGTTGAAGTATCAATAGCCGAGGTCGCTTGCGGCCGAGGCATTACATTCTACTTCGCTAAAGTGATATTAAAAGCCTACAATCTATATCGTTGAAATAATAGTTGCCGAGGTCGCTTGCGGCCGAGGCACTAGATCCTATTCTGTTAACGAGATGCTACAATGTTCAGCGTTTTAGTGTTAATCTCGCACTACATATTACTTCGGTAAAGTGATATTAAAAGAGTCCCTACAATCTGCACCGTTAAAATAATAATTGCCGAGGTCGCTTACGGCCGAGGCATTAGATTCTATTTTATAAAAGAAATATTAATCGAGATGCTACGATGTTCGGCGTTTAAGTATCAATAGCCGAGGTCGCTTGCGGCCGAGGCATTACATTCTATTTCGCTAAAGTGATATTAAAAGAGTGCCTACAATCTACAGGGTGTATCCGAATGACTGCAACAAACTTCAAGGGGTGATTCTTTAGTGAATTTTAAGGGTACTTTGATATATGAACCATGGGCGACTTCGGCTCTCCTAAGGAGCTACAACCCTCCAAAAATGGCGAAAAATTTGGATTTAATTTTTTTTTCTCAAAAACCATAAACGCTAGGAAAATGAAATTTGGGGAATATGTTTAACTCATAATAGGGCACATTTTGACCCTATTTGTACTTTCAACCTACCCTTCTAAACTACTAAACGTAACCACCCCCGTTCAATTTATGCCTAGATTTTTTTATGCAAATGGTAAATACAAAAAAATATATATACTACGAAAATATATATAAATACTAGAAATATATAGAAATACAAAATATATATATATATAATATACAGGGTGATTCACATAAGAACCGACACAGAGCAGGGACATGTAGAGGACAAGAAATTAAGATGATTTAACGCAACTTATCTCTATACTAAGTTGTACCCCTGAGGAGTCATAGGCCTTCAAAGTTGGGTCTTAAATTTTTAAAAAGTTCAATATCTTCGTAATAAATTAAGCTAGAAGAACAGAATTTGGTATACGTTATGAGTGTACCAAGGGTATTAATTGGTACCAAATTGAACTCAATTGAGGCATTTCAAAGGTTTGATTAAGGGTAATGGTACCATAAATTTTGACATACTTTTTTAACCTTTTGTCGGATTTAATAATTTACTACTGCATTTCATGTGGAATTTAATTCTAAAACGTTTTTTACTCTTCTTATTCTTTAAAAAACATTGCCGTTTTCATAAAAAACTCAAATAACTAAAGACAAGTATTTCGTTAATGCTACTTAAAATCATCGAAAATTCAGTAGTCGGCTGTGAAATTGTACGTCAAACTTGACAAATAGGTTATAAAACCTTGTTGTCAAATAACTTTATAACCTATTTGTCAAGTTTGACGTACAATTTCATAGCCGACTACTGAATTTTCGATGATTTTAAGTAGCATTAACGAAATTCGTGTCTTTAGTTATTTGAGTTTTTTATGAAAACGACAATGTTTTTTAAAAAATAATAAGAGTAGAAAAAGTTTTAGAATTAAATTCCACATGAAATCAGGTAATAATGTGTTAAATCCACCAAAAGGTTAAAAAAATCTGTCAAAATTTAGGGGACCATCACCCGTAATCAACCCTTTCAAATGCCTCAATTGGTCTCAACTTGCTACCAATTAATACCCTCGGTACACTCATAACGCATACCAAATTTGGTTTTTCTAACTTAATGTATTACGAAGATATTCAATGTTTTAGAAATTTAAGACCCTTCACAGTTCTTATGTGAATCACCCTGTATATTGGCTGGATACACTATACAAGGTGTTTAAAAAGCTCAGTTACTTTTGATGTTTTTCAAATGGCTTATTCTTAAGTTTTTTAAATGGAACATCCTGTATAAATGAAAATAATTTTACGTAATAGAAAGTCATGAGTCAAACAACTTTTGTATAAAATATTTTTTTGTTTTTCAAACGGTTTAGTAACAATCGACCATTGAGGTCTTATATATAATCAGAAAGTCAGACATGTTGGATGTACTGACGCACAGTGGTCTAAATTCGAAAAAACCCGAACAAAAATATTTTAACGCAGTTTGGGTTGAGATAATTTTTTGAAACTTGGTATGTGGCTATAGGACTATATGCTAAAGACTTTGTGAACTTTTGGATCAAATATGTCAACCGGAAGTACTAATTTACTTGAGGCCACATTCTATTTTTTTCATATAATTTAGGTCCTTAGAATTGGATAAATACAAAATTTTATACAACGCTATTAAATCGTGAAGGATAGCTAAATACAAAATTGTTTAAACTAAATTGGTTATATAGTTTACTTCGATGTAAGGTTTCTATAAATAAATCTTTAACTACAGAGTGTCTCACATATCTGGTTCGTTAGAACTTTTTCAGGTTCCACTATTCGTACAATTTTGAAATTTTGGTAGCATGGGTTGTTCATTCGGAACTTTCAATCTAAAATATTTTCAAGATGGCTGCCACTTCCGGTCTACCGAAGTAGACCATAACTTCGTTATTTTAAATGGAATGCTATAGTTTTTATTACACCATTTGATTGTACGTAAAAAATAGGTCAACTTTGATAAAAGTTATTGGTACCTAGCGTTTTTTGTTTTCGAGTTATTTTGGTTCTAAACTTTTTTTGGTAAATTTCACCATGCTCTTTAAAACCCCATATCTCAGCCAACGTTCATTCAAAAAAGGTCTAAATTGGTACGATTATTCTTCAAGTGCTGTCAAGTAGATTGTCATTTGTTGTATCGGAGTATCTTATACAGGCTGGTCAAAAATTGAATTATTGTTTCTCCATTTTCAATGGCGAGAAAGTAGAAAATTTTAAATGGAACGAACCATGCTTTTTTAGCCTATCAGAAATGGACTTTAATTCTCTATAAATTATCTACGTTGCTTAACAATATGTGTTTCTTCTTGTTCTGTTTCAGACCATTCTTCGTCATCTTCATCTTCGTTGCATCCTGCCTCATATAGCTCTTGTTCTGATTCTTGTTCTTCGTCATATTCATCTTCTTTTTCGCCATCTTTTTCTTCTTCCTGGTCTTCTACATTGTCTATTATAAGTAATCTTTTAGTCTCGATACTCATCTTTTTATGTTTTCTAGAAATGTGCTGTTGAAAATTACTTATAAATGGATGTGAGCTGGGGGGGTGAAATGGGGCTGAGTAGCAGTCTTTTAAATAGATCTTCATTCGTATCCAGTCTACTACATTTCCTTGTGTGGCTCTCTCTAAATTTTCGGATTTTTTTGTTATTAGCTTCTTGCGCTTCTTCCGACAACTCTCCAATAGGTAGTAGAGCTTCTTTAATGACTGCAGATCCATGTATCAAAATTTTATGAACGCTGGTTGGCATATAGTACCAACTATAAAATGGACGTACTTTTCGGCAGTTTTGAAACAATATTTATCAAATTCATTGTAATTAATATTGTACCCACTGTTTATTGCAGCCAAAACAACGCCAAATCGCTGTATTAGTTCCTCGTCAATTCCTTAAATGAAGTATAAAGTGATTAGTACATGCGCGCTTACTATAAAATTGTCATAACAGTAATCTCTGATGATAATTTATTAAAACTACGTATCAACTAGTCACCTTCCAAGTTCTAATTTCTAATCTATATGAAATGTGAAGCAGACACACAAAAAACCGAATGTATGCATGGAGAACAGACAAACCAAACTTAAAACCTTCTAGCTCTACCGTTCATCTGTGAAATTTTTGCTCTGCATAAATAACATTCCATTCCAGATGATTCCTTCAAATTCCCATCAAAGAATTACAGACCTACAACATGTATGAATAATTCAAATAAAGTTTTAAGAAAACGAAGACTTTATACCTTGCCATCCACCATCGTGAAATAAAGAGAAAAGTTAACACTTACACATTTTGAGGTATATGGCTGAAGGGAGCTTATTTGGTTTGAAATATATATTTTTCTTCGGTTCTTATAAGAGCGGCATTTTCATGCACCCATTGTAATCTAATCGGTCTACAAAACCGTATAGATTATGGTGTGGGGTTCTTCCACAATACAATATTATTATCATTGTCTTCCAATCGTAATGGGACTAGGAAGACACAAATAGCGAATCATCTTTTCCCTCTGCATTTGTGATGAACTTTTGTTTATAAGTTGAATGACATCCGCTACCATCAAACCCCCACTTACAACGTAATATAGAATTTACATTTACATTTGGATAATTATCGAAACATTTAAAAAAAAATTTTTAAATATTATTTAATAAAACTGGTTCGAAGTGTTTCTGAAGAAAGTTGCAACATGGCATCCGAAACGTCAAACCTTTTCTTAAAAGACGCACGGCAAAACCCGAAAGTTTCTAGTGTTAGTTCTAGTTTTAGTTCTAATTTTAGTTCAATTAACTCCGGCCGTGAAAGCCTTCGTACTTACAAAAAAAGTAGATATTTCAAGTGTTCCAGTTTTTTGCCGCACTGTATCTAACAACCACTTCCGGTTGTTAGATATGCCTGAAACTTTAAGTCTGGTATTCTATTATTGTTATGCAAGTTTACACCAAATATACGAGATTTATCTTTTAAGAAAAAGAATATAAGCATTTTATATGAAAACGGTCAAATAACACACTCAGTCACTGATCATCTTTGATCGTTAATATCTTGGAAAGGAGCAAGTTAAAGCAAGATGTGGTTATCATGTTATATAGAGCACATCTCAAAGAATAAGAATATTCTAGCGACAAAAGTTCTTCTTGCGTCTTCTGCGAGATATATATGTTAAAACATTTGGTTGTAACTTCAAGTAGGTGTTAATTAGCTTTAAAAGAAGTGCTTATTACGTATTTCTGCAAAAATATTTTAAAAATTAGAAAAGTGCCAAATGAAGACCTTTCCATACTGTTCAAGATAGCAACAACGCATTGTCTTGAAAAAGTGGAACACAATATATTTTCTTCATCTAAAGTTGTAGCATTTTATGATATTTAATACACAAGAATTGTAGTACTGTTTTATTGCGTACAGTTGACACTAGAAAGTACATAAGACTTTATTCCTTTCACCTCTCAGTCTATTAGGACCTAAAATACATGTAGCAAGTAAAAAAAAACGAAAAAAAAAATTTCGAAAATTTGATTTTCGTTCACATTTTACCGCTTGTGGACCACTGTGTGACGTGAACTTAGCTACAGTTTCAAGTCTCCCTGTATAATATATATCAAGCAACCAACATACCATATACATGGTATGTTGGTTGCGGACGAATCGCTTTTGATGTATTTAATCGTCAACTCATATTATGCTTGATCAGAAATATTATAAAAAAATAAATAAATAAAAAATGTAGTTTACTAATTCTTTTTAGCAAAACAAATCGTGAATTTTTGATTATAATTTTTCTTATTTCTTCGTTATCATTAAGCATAGAAATATCATTAAAAAAAAAACAAAAAAATGTTGATGTCACATCAAAAACTTGTCAATTTCAAAAAATTTCAATTCACTCGTAGTCCTTGTTATCAAAATCGAGTTTTAAGATTAAATTAAAAGAATAAAATTGAAAAAAAATTAAACTATGTCTTCGAGATTTCGTGAAATTTTCGACGATTGCCAAACGATTCGCATCGAATTTTACGAGGACGCCAAAGAAATCATCGACGAAGTGTTAAGAACTTTAACACCGCCACAAAATCAACCACAACATCCACAGCAAAGATCAACTCAATCACCCCCCGACAAACACGATCATTACCCAACCTACGAAAAATTCGAAATCAACCCGAAAAAATATCAAGAAGAAAGAATCGCCAACGAAAACGACGACGAAGAAATCTATTTCGATGAAGAAATCCATAAAGGATCATTACCAAAATACGGAGATGACGCCTTTAAAGATATCTCCACGGAAACGCAAGAATTAGAAGAAAACGAACGTAAAATAAAATCCGTTTTGGATAACATTAAAAGAAATAGCATTCCGAGATTAAATCCACGACCGGAAGCGAATTTTTTTAACCTCGATGGTTGTCGAAAAGGTGGTTTTGAAAGTTTTCATAAAAATCCACTCGTTGCCATGTATTTAAAACCGCTCGCGAAGGATATCATCGGGTTGGAAAGGGAGGCGAATTGGATGTTCCTCAAAAAACGGATGCGAAGAGAGCTTTTGAACGATTTACAAAAAGAATATGTCGAGATTATTAGCCACCCCGAAAAAGCTAAGATAAATGGTGACGAAAATATTAATGTTGAACTTTTTAAATAATGATTTTATATTTTTTTGAATTAAATACTCAAGGACTATAACCATATTTTTACTTTTAATGTAGTCTATCAGCTAATTTAAGAAATTATAGATGGCGCAATTTATTAGTGATATGATTTCGGCCATCTATATACTTCGTTAAAGTTATATTAAAAGAAGCCCTACAATCTATATCAATAATTGCCGAGGTCGCTTGTTAACAAAATATTAATCGAGATGTTACAATGTTCAGTTAATAGCCGAGGTCGCTTGCGGCCGAGGCGCTACTTCCTATTTCGTTAAAGTCATATTAATCGAGATACTACAATATTCAGCGTTTAATTGTTAATAGCCGAGGTCGCTTGCGGCCGAGGCACTAGATTTCATTTTATAAAAGAAATATTAATCGAAATGCTACAATGTTCAGCGTTTAAGTGTTAAAAGCCGAGGTCGCTTGCGGCTGAGGCACTACTTACTATTTCGTTAAAATCATATTAATCGAGATACTACAATATTCAGTGTTTAATTGTTAATAGCCGAGGTCGCTTGCGGCCGAGGCACTAGATTCTATTTTATAAAAGAAATATTAATCGAGATCCTACAATGTTCAGGGCTTAAATGTTAAAAACCGAGGTCGCTTGCGGCTGAGGCACTATTTCTTATTTCGTTAAAGTCATATTAATCGAGATACTACAATATTCAGCGTTTAAGTGTTAATAGCCGAGGTCGCTTGCGGCCGAGGCACTACTTTTTATTTCGTTAAAGTCATATTAATCGAAATGCTACAATATTCAGCGTTTAATTGTTAATAGTCGAAGTCGCTTGCGACCGAGGCACTAGATTTTATTTTATAAGAGATATATTAATCGAAATGCTATAATGTTTAGCATTTAAGTGTTAATAATAGCCTCGGCACTACATGCTGTTTCATTAAAGTGTTATTAAAAGATCTACAGGGTGGTTCAGTTTTTAATCGGGAAACTTTACTAGGATGTAGTACTTGCCAAAATAACACAAGTTTTTTATATAAGCGTAGGGTCGCAACTCGTTTGTTTTCGAGTTATGAGCTGTCAAAGTTGAGCCAAAAATTTACATTTTGTTTTGTATTTCGGCTGTAAGTAAAAGATAGAATTTGAAACTTTGTACGTATTTACTACTGGTTAATACCTTATCTTCAAGTATACCTTAAACTTCCGTAGCACCATCTAAGGGGATGAAATTCACCACTCCTTGATTTTTTTTATAAGAACTTTTTAACGGTATGGAATATTAACATAAAAAAATATGGGTTGTAAAGCTCATTCTTTATTGGTACTTTTTTGACTGTTTAGTATTTTTCTTAAAGTTAATAGTTTTCGTGTAAAAAAATAAAATGTCGTACCATGTACTGCTATGTGCCGCCATGTTTAGCTAAAATTATTCTAAAGGTTGGCTCTGAGAACTTGTAAATTCCATTTGTTCAGACAAATATTCATCTTATTTATGGGTTTTCTTATGAAAATCACAATTAATTGGTGTTATTTAATTAGTATTAGATCCTAGTAAGTGCACAACTTCCATAGCCAGCTATAAAGAATAATTTTCTCACAATAATAGCAGCGCTTTAAAGTGCAATGTAGCATATTTTATTTTTTTACGCTAAAACTATTATCTTTAATGAAAAAACTAAAGAGACAAAAAAGTACTAATAGTGAATAAGCTTTACAACCCATAATTGCAATGGCAAAAAATGTTACATGTTCTGTTAGGTCCCTTAATATTAGTACTAAAAAGAGTTCAAATCGATAACAATAACGAGTCCTAAATTGATATCTCAAAAATCGAGTGTTCTCTGATTTTTTGAACAAATGTCTGTTGGAGCAGATTTTTTTACAAAAAATCGAATAACTCGAGAACGGCTGAATCAAATTGCAAAAAGTACAGTTATTCATAAGCCTTGAAAAGAGACAAATCCAAATATGTAAAAATATACAGGGTGTTCCATTTAAAAACATAAAGTAGGTGGCGACTTCCGGTATAACCAGAATAATCTGAAAATATTTTAGTCCAAGAGAACGCAATTGATAATACTTAAATCTTCTCAAATTTCTATTTTATCCAGAACCCCAGAAACGTCTAATGACCGGTCTCGCTGAGACACCCTGTATATTAACCAAGACATTATAATCTACACTGCTTAAGAGATAGTAGTTGAGGTTGCACTACACCCTACTCCACTGAAGAGATATTAATCGAGCAGTTGTAAATTTTAGTCAGAATTTAATTTTTTTCCGCGGACAAGAATAGGCCACGATCCTGTATCCAAGCAAGTACTCTTCTCATCATCCTGTTGATTTTAATCGAGCGCATGGATAGCTACTGCATGGTTTTTTTCCGGCATTTCTAGACGTAGCGTCTCGTCAGGATGTACCACAGGACTGGTCCGAGAACAGACCGCTGTGCCACTCCACACGATTTTCCTTGTTTTAAAACAGCTCTAAATTCTAGCATTTGAATGTATGGTATTTCCCGAACTGTATTGCCATAATACACGGTTCGTTCTCCATTGTTAGAGTTTGATCAGTATAATTCCAAAATTTCTGTGTGATATTTGAAGTGCTGTTTTAAAATCTTTTAAAATCTTGGCAATGTAATTGCAGAAAATTTCTTGATATTCCAAACTCTGACAAGTATAATTCCAAACTTTTTTATGATGTCTAAAGTGTAACCAAAACAATTTTAGAGTATTTATGTTGTTTGGAGTCTGACCAGTTTAATTCCAGGAATTCAAACTCTTACCAGTTTAGTTCCAGATTTCTTTATGCTGTCTATAGTCTGACCAGTACAATTTCAGAACTATTTTATTGTTTGGAGTCTGACCAATTTAATTCCAGGAATTCCTATGATAATCAAAACTCTCACCAGTTTAATATCAGTCCTCTTTATGATATCTAAAGTCTGACTAGTACAATTTTTGAGTTTTTGTGATGTCTAGAGTCTGGCTATTTTAATTCCAGAAACTCCTATAATATTCTAGTCTTCCCAGTATAATTCCAAACTTTTTTATTATGTCTAAAGCCTGACCAGTACAGTTTTGCAATTTTTGTAATGTCTACAGTATGGCTATTTTAATTCCAGAACCTGCCATAATATTTTAGAGTTTATATAAAAATAAGTTTATATAAAAAACGTCGCAGTCCGCATTGTAGGGTTTTTAGGTATATTAAAACTTATTCATCCAGAATACGAAGATGCTCCAGAAGATGTTGAATTTTGATGTTCAAAAAGGTATTTGTTTGATAAATGATTATTAGGTGTGATTATTACAGATCATTCCTTCATTTCAATAAATACGGCTTTCAGGAATTTTTAAATTAGCATCTTTTTTGACTCTTTTAAATGTAAGTTTTGTTTCAACATTCTTTTTCTTAATATTTTTCCAATCCAACCCAACAATTATTATACATTATTTTAAAAAGAAAGCTTTGAGGTTTAATTTAGAACAAGTCTCATTCCTTAATTTCAATAAATACGGCTTCTAGAAATTTTTAAATTATCATCTTTTTTGACACTTTTAGGTTATTCGAAAATGTAAGTTTTGTTTCAATATTTTTTTTCTCTATATTTTTCAAATCCAACCCAACAACTATTATACATCATTTTAAAGAAAAAGCTTTGAGCTTTAATTTAAAATAAATTTCATTCCTTAATTTCAATAAATGCGGCTTTCAGGAATTTTTAAATTAGCATCTTTTTTGACACTTTTAGGTTATTCGAAAACGTAAGTTTTGTTTCAACATTTTTTTTTCTCTATTTTTTTCCAATCCAACCTAACTATTATTATACATCATTTTAAAGAGAAAGCTTTGGACTTTAATTTAGAACAAGTCTCATTCCTTAATTTCAATAAATACGGCTTTCAGCAATTTTTAAATTAGCATCTTTTTTGACACTTTTAGGTTATTCGAAAATGTAAGTTTTGTTTCAACACTTTTTTTCTCTATATTTTTCCAATCCAACCCAACAATTATTATACATCATTTTAAAGAGAAATCTTTGAGCTTTAATTTAAAATAAATTTCATTCCTTAATTTCAATAAATACGGCTTCCAGGAATTTTTAAATTAGCATCTTTTTTGACTCTTTTAAATGTAAGTGTTGTTTCAACATTTTTTTTCTTAATATTTTTCCAATCTAACCCCACAATTGTTATACATTATTTTAAAGAGAAAGCTTTGAGCTTTAATTTAGAACAAGTCTCATTCCTTAATTTCTATAAATACGGCTTTCATGAATTTTTAAATTAGCATCTTTTTTGATACTTTTAGGTTATTCGAAAATGTAAGTTTTGTTTCAATATCTTTTTTTTCTATATTTTTCCAATCCAACCCAACAATTATTATACATCATTTTAAAGAGAAAGCTTTGAGCTTTAATTTAAAATAAGTTTCATTCCTTAATTTCAATAAATACGGCTTCCAGGAATTTTTAAATTAGCATCTTTTTTGACTCTTTTAAATGTAAGTGTTGTTTCAATATTATTGTTCTTAATATTTTTCCAATCCAACCCATCAATTATTATACATCATTTTAAAGAGAAAGCTTTGAGCTTTAATTTAGAACAAGTCTCATTCTTTAATTACTATAAATACGGCTTTCATGAATTTTTAAATTAGTATCTTTTTTGACACTTTTAGGTTATTCGAAAATGTAAGTTTTGTTTCAACATTTTTTATCTCTATATTTTTCCAATCCAACCCAACAACTACTATACATCATTTTAAAGAGAAAGCTTTGAGCTTTAATTTAAAATAAGTTTCATTCCTTAATTTTAATAAATACAGCTTCCAGGAATTTTTAAATTAGCATCTTTTTTAACTCTTTTAAATGTAAGTGTTGTTTCAACATTATTTTTCTTAATATTTTTCCAATCCAACCCATCAATTATTTTACATCATTTTAAAAAGAAAGCTTTGAGCTTTAATTTAAAATAAGTTTCATTCCTTAATTTCGATAAATACGGCTTCCAGAAATTTTTAAATTAGCATCTTTTTTGACACTTTTAGGTTATTCGAAAATGTAAGTTTTGTTTCAACATTTTTTTTTCTCTATATTTTTCCAATCCAACCCAACAATTATTATACATCATTTTAAAGAGAAAGCTTTAAGCTTTAATTTAAAATAAGTTTCATTCCTTAATTTCAATAAATACGGCTTCCAGGAACCTGGAAGTTTGGCCAATTTATTTCCAGAAATTCCCATCATATTCTAGACTATCCCCAGTATAATTCCAGACTTTTTTACGATGTCTAAAGTCTATCCAATACAATTTTTAATTTTTTGTGGCAGTCTGAATGGTGACCAATGCAAAAAACCAGATTAATACCAAATTTTTTAAAAGCCCGAATACTTGCAAGTTTAATTCTAGAAATTTTTTCCATATTCAAGACTACTTATTTATTATTTTGATGAAGTAAGTTTTTTATTGTAAAACATTTTATATTAACATATGATTTTAAGCAAATGAAATTAACCCAATCGAATCAATTCAGTTTTAACTAATACCAAGGATATACTCCATACCCAGTTTGTAGTAGAGTGTGTACTTTCTGATCCGATTACCACGTCGTAATAGCGAAATCTAGACGCATCCGGCTCTGATTTCTATCAAAGCGAGAGCGAATCCAGTTAAACCGCTATTCTAGCTCCACCTACCCGATCGATTAATAGATGTTTCCATCGTGAATAGTAAACGACGATAACACGCCGATTATAGTTAGAAAGGAAAATATGTCTTTGATTTACGAAGGTGATGTTTGGAAAGAATTAAGTGCCAATTAGGCGTTAGGTCACGTCTTCCTTCTCCATGCTTCTCGTCTTTCCATCTCGTTCTCGGCAAAAATGGAAATGAAGTTATTAAACGTTCGGAACGTGTTATTGAATATTCAAATGTGCCGGCTGCGTGTAACGGATAGGCAATTAGTGACTTAAAAAAACCACCCTTTGTATTGGTTAAGTTAATAAAAATCGATTTTTTTAATTGATATTTTCCGTAACAGAAAAGTTTTTCGTGGTGGTTTCTGGGGCAAGATCAAAAGGGGCGATGGCCCTTTAGAAGCAGCAACATCAAAGAACTCTTCCTCCTTTTCACACTATGCGTCGTCTCCCTTCTACTTGATCTTCTACTCGACCTACTACTCCAGTCTGCTCCTTCAACGGTTACACTCTTACTCGTTCAGTTCTCTTTGTAAGATAAAAGCTGGGGGTTTGCGAAAAGTCGAACAAAAGCAACACTTTAGTGGTGACGAAAAAAATATTTCTTGTATTTTAAACATTACTTATTAACTATAAACACAACGTACATAATCCTGGATGAGATCAAACGGCGTGCAAACTAATTGTTTGCGTTTCCAATGGAACGTAACCCATCAATTATTTAGGGGTTGGTGCTTCGCTTCATACCTCTGTCTCTTTCGTCGTTCTCGAAACGGAGATGGAAAAGGATACGAAATATTGTGTTGAAGTGAGATGAAATGAAATAGAATCGAAATGGAAGCGAGATGGAGAATCGTCCGGAATCTCCCGGTTGGTGTGTTTGTTTAGAATTACTCTCCCGGACGAACGGCGGGGAAGAATCGGTCTCTCGACTCAACTCGAGTTACGAGGCAAATATATACTATATACATATATAGATATATACAGGGCGTTTTGCGCTGCGCGCCACCGTGTAAATATAATATGTATAAAGATGAAGGAAACGGATAGCGGAGCCTCCCGGAGTCAGTCTGATGAAAGTTTGCGCAGACAAACCAACCCCTATTTCCAACATGGGTCGGAAGCAGTTCCTACCGGATGATAAATAATTCGCAACGCCACCACCATCGTCGTAGAAGTGTTGGGAAACGACTTTGTATTACACCGACGATTTTCTAAATAGATATTTATTCCACCCATAAAATAAAAAATAATTTTTTTTTTTCGTTTTTTATGATAAATAACCACGCGGAAATTGTAGAAAATTAAAAATCCTTTAAAACGACACCAAACACGATGTGTTTATCTTTAATCGTTT
>NW_019281025.1:0-54556 GCF_000648695.1 Onthophagus taurus
GCCATTTGAACAACATACATATCATAATGGTATTTTTATTTTGGCCGCCGCATCCATCGGCGACCAATCGAAGTGTATCTATTCCCTCTAAGTTATTATTGTTTAAAGTGTAAAAGACGCAGCTTGCGATTTCGTTGGCGCCCTTGGCATGTTCATCTTCACTCCACGTGAAAATTTTAACATTATCTTTTGTTAACGGAGCATGTGAGTACCCCACTACAGTAGTGAAGTTGTAAATGTACAGTTGTCTACTATAATAGGTACTTTGATCTGGTATTTTGGGCAATACAAAGTTTTTCTGACAATCAAAAGAAATTGTCAGAAGGCCGTCCCGTTTCTCTTTTAGCTGTTCAAAAAATGCTTTGGCCCTGNACTTTATGAACAGAACCCAAGGATATACCAGTTGCACGAGATACCTGACGCAATGAAGTATTGGGGTTGATACCGAAATGACCCAACACTTCCTTGAGCGGTTTCATTCAAAACTCTCGACTCATGATGTTTTATGTTGGCAACGGACCCAGTCTGAGTGAATTTCTTCATGATCTGGATGCCTTTCATTAAAAACTGCGGCAGTTCGGTCGAGCACATTCATTTTGGGATCCATACATTAATACAATGGGGTCATACACACTTATTAAATTTAGAGAAAATTTTTACGTCAAACGATATATGCAAGTATATGCATGAACACAAAGTAAAAGAAATATTTTGATCAATTTTATATTTTGCGTAATTTGAAGTGAAAAATAGCAAATATTCAAACGAAATAATTTCGCGGCTTTTCTGTGACGTAGGAACCGCACTGCCTAAAACAAGTTAAATTGTCCGTTAGATAGCGCTTGCGGTGTGACAGTGTCAAAATAAAACCATGGATGTAATACAGTGTCTCTATTACATCCATGAACAAAACATAATAAACATAACCTACAAACACTCTATCTCTTTTCAATACAACCTAAATGACGTTCATCTCTTTCTCGCATTTGAGCGGGGAGCAGGGGACGCAAAAGTGAGAATCGTACGTCATCAACGCGGGAATTTTAAAAGCGCAAATGGGTATATAAATTTTCAATAATTTTTTTAACAATGACTTTGTTCGAAAATATTAAAAAAAAAAATAACGGTAACTATATTTTTATATAAACTTTCAGAAAATATAATAAAAAAAAAATCGTGTATGACCCCATTAAAATAATCGATTTTGTTCTTGAAATCGATAAGTTTATTGCAAAAANTGGGATCCATACATTAATACAATTTCAATCCTTTCCTGCAAACTGTAAACCATTATTGCTGTTTTATTTAAATAACTTTGTTAAGTGGATAACACAAAGTTGTTTAAGTAATAACCAAATAAACTTATGTTTAGAATTGCACTTTTATTTTATTCTTTTCTCGCACTGTGAGCCTGCCTATAACTCGTTTATAGAAAGAGAAAAATTTCGTCTCTTTTTTTCCTTTTTTTGGCCATTCGAGTCAAGAGTAATTTTCATACAGGTTTAATGTAAAATACTTTCAATAAAATTTAGTTTAATTCATAATTATACGTGTTTAGTTTTCTTAAAGATTTCCGATTGCTCCGAAATAATAAAGGTTTAATGGTCGTTGTAAAAACGAACATGGTAATTTAATTTTATAAATTAATAATAAAAGATTACTTATTCTTGCTTTTAAGAAGGTGATTAAAGTTTTTAATATTAATTAAAGCGGGAAATACAAAACAAAGATTTTCGCAAAAATTTCGAAAACGAATCGATCAATTTAAAAAAAATAAATACTAACATGTAGTACCTTAAAAGACCTTTAAAATGAGGTATCACTTGACACCCCTTTCCATTTCAGATTTTTAAGGGGTTGGTTTCTGGCGGCGGGGTGTTGAAGTGAGTGAGTCAATTTTTGCATAAAAAGTTGTCCCCCTTGGTTTTATTCTTTACCTATTTCAGCGATTTTCTTTTTAAACTTCCGGATTTACAGAAATTGAGTTGAAAAGTTTTGAAATGAACACCCTGTATATTAAAAGAAATGCAAATCGATAAATGTTCGAAGAAGACTTGCCACATTGCCAAAACGAAGACGCAATAATCAAAACGTGAATACAGAATAATTTTGGTTCCGCTTTATTTTAACTTTTACGTAAATTTCAATTGAATTTCGCAGACAAATACAGCCAATTACAAACTGATTAAACTGAATAATTGATTTATTTACATAATAATTTCATTTCCATGGCTTCTCAAACCAAGATGAATTGACTTTAAAGTTTCTCGTTTAAAAGCGAATTCTTCCTTCATTTTACATCTAACTTTGATTTCATTATCTCGTTGTTCTCAATCGATTTTTGAAACCTTTGTCGCTCTTGTTCTTTATCCGATAAACACTTAAAATAAGATTTTTTTTTATGTTATACGTGTTCTTTAAGGGGGAAAATAATCTAGTAAAACATATTTTTAGAAACATTGTGCGTCGTGGGTGAATGGCAACAATCGATAATAACCGGTGAGAATTCTTAATTCTTTGTAAATAATACAAGAAAAAGAAGTTATTGATTTCGCTTTGTTAATTTGCACTTTTATTACGTTTCTTTTTTTTTACCTGAACTTGGTCTTGTTCCCCTGCGTATTCGATACTTTGAAAAATGGTCCATGTATATCTTCTTCTAACTTCCATTCTCGCCAAATATCTCCTGTACCAACGTTGGATCAAAATTGCGGCTTTCATTGCTGTTGAATAAAGAAAAATAAAATCTAAATTAATTTTCTGATATTTAACCTTAAGATTAAATTTGAAACGTTAAAAAGGATTTTAATCGCCCTCTCTTGTAAATATCTTCCAATGCTTCCTCGGTTTATTTCCGAGGGGATATAACGGGTTTTGCTCGTTTTCCTTTTGTCGGACCTTCCGAACCGTAAAAGGAACCCATCTCGGACGATAAACTGTGCTCTACGGAGTTGTAATCGAGTATACGTCGACTTTCACGAGGAAAACTCGTTGAAATTTTACTTTCGCACCACGGCAACAACAAAAAGTTAAAAGAAAGTACATAAAAAAATAAATAGTAGTGTATGAAATAAATAAATCATGTTATCAACGGGTAAATTGGGAGTGAATTTTAATTTCCGGTTGTCCAATACTCTAATTTAACTAATTTCCCAATTTCCGATTTGAAATGATTGGAAATTTGATCGATGGCGTGGTGTATGTGGGGGAATATTATTGACTTACTTATTTCAATTTTGGTCATGTTGTATTTCTCGATTTTCTTTAAACCAAAACAAACATTTTTCGGTCTCCAATTGCTAAAGAGACCGCCGGTTTTTCCACTTTTATTATTTTCGATTTTATTCACGGTATTTCCTGACGCTTCTTCTCCTTCTGAACAGCTCGAATCATCTCCGTATGCAATTTTCTTCTTGTAGTACCGAAAACAACAAACGGTTTTCGGCATTTTTGGGTTTTTCTTTTCAAATTTTCCGACATAAATCTATAACAAAATATTTTTTTTAGTATAAACTTAAAAATGAAATTTCGCATTGCAATTTTTTGATGTTTTAGGAAACATTGAGCATTATTACGACGACATATTCATTAATCTTGTTGAAACGACACGTTCTGGTTTACATTTTGTAACTAACCAGGTACTACTAGAAATGGAGAGAATTGAGAATGGAAATTTCTGGAAATGGAAATTTCGTATTCCAATTACGTTATCTCGTATACTAGTCAAATTGAATCCCGAAAACCTATTATAAATTATAATCATTTTAACACGTTTAATTACAATGAAATCTTTCCATTTTAAAATCGTTACTTTGTGTCTCGGTTTTTAGGAAATAAATTAAACTATTCGAAACCCGCACTAAAATGTCGAAAGGTCAAACGGGTTCGTATTTTCTTTTTGTTATACAAAATAGTTCGATCGTGTAATTTTGTTTTCCACACTGAAACGAGTGCCGTTCACCCGAGCTACATTTTTTTTCTGATTCAATTCCTTCGCTCGTCCGGATAAAATTGATGATAACCTCTAGGGAAAAGGGTATCCCTTCCCATCCTTCCCTTCCATTCAATAAATACCGGAAATTAGGATATTTTTCAGTTCCTTGGAAGGATAATTCGTTTTAATCCTCAAAATACAAATTGAGAAACCTTTCAAATTAATAATATTTAGGTTCTGCAGAGTAAATTTAAAACATTAGTCAAAATCTGCACTCATTATTAAATAAAGCATCCTTTTCATTATATATTTTATAAATCCCGACGTAATTTCAAATAAATTCATTTACAAATCGATTTTCGCAGATTTTTAAAGTGAATGAAAGAAAACTTGCTGCCTTGGTAATTGTTATAAATTACGATTTAGTTCAAAAATTTCTCTCTCAAGAATGAATCGAAATTTTTTACAGCGGGTTTCACCACTTTAAAGATTACGCTTTTCTTTGCAAGTGGAAGTAGTTTCAGAAAACTTTATTAATAAACTGATTTTCCACAAATTTTTAAAGAAACAAAGAATCATGAAAGAAGGTCATACTTTTCCTTACAAGTAGAAGAAATTTTAGAAAAATTCATAAATAACAAGGTACGACTGAAAAATAATAAATAAACGACTGAAAATAAAACTGCACTTTATGACAAAATTAACAAAACATTTAATACAAAAATTAACATTCATTATAATATTTATTATAAGAAAACAATTTTTCCAGTCTTTTCAACACCTAACTTGTTTCGTAAAGTGGAGTGAGTTGATGAACAAACTTCCACCAGGGGGAAAGAAAAGTACACTCGAGATAATGCACACAGCACATCCGGGATTGATGCGGATGAAATCGCTGGCCAGATCGTATATTTGGTGGCAGGGTTAGAAGACTTGGTGAGAAATTGCAAAAGATACCAAAATGCGTAGAAATCAACCAGGAAAAGCGCCAATCCATCCGTGGGAGTGGGCAAAAACTCCATGGTCGAGAATACACCTCGATTTTGCAGGACCAGTTAATGGAAAGTATTTTTTGGTCGTGGTGGCCTATTCAGAATGGTTAGAAGTTCAATAAGTTTCCGTTACAGTTCTGAAGGAATTATTTGCGACACATGGATTACCAGATGTTGTGGTATCAGATAATGGAACTACATTCACGTTTAAGGAATTTAAAGAATTTCTTCAGAAGAACCTAATTAGACAAGCTTTGGTTGCATTACCAGCAGCAATGGTCAAGACTAGTGCAAGCATTGAGGAAAATGTCAGAGTGAGAATTTACAAGTATTAATGGCCAGATATTTTTTACTTCAATATATTACACCGAGTTCAACAACGGGGAGATCACCAGCAGAGATGCTTATGGAAATAAGGTTATCATGTCCATTGGCCCGAGTTAAACCAGATTTCACTAAGAACATGAAAAACAAGCAAGAAGAGAAGTGTTCAACAACATCGCCAAGAATGTTTACTTTAGACAATTCAGTGTTCATGAGATCGTATGGAACACGGGAAAAGTGTCAACATGCAGTAGTAACCGAAGCCAGTTGCTTCGACTTAGCTATAAAGTCCAAACACGAGATTGAAAACAACATAAAAGACAACTGAGAGAGAAGAGCCTAAGGTTGGAAAATGCAGAAGTAAAGCCATTACTGGAAGAACAAGCAGTTGCACAACCAACCGAACCTTTTATTAGGATAAATGAAGATAAACCAGAAACTACACGCCCAATTAGTTGCCAATTAGTTAAGTTCTAGGGCTGTGTGAGAACTGTTATGCGCCTAACCTCCATGTAGTAAAAAGATTCATATATTATTAAAGAGTGTAAATCATACGTGTAACTTTTATTGCCACTCGATACACCACACTGGTAAAAAATTGTAGGAATTTTATTTAATTAGACACACAATAAAGAAGTTGTGTCTTGTCTTTTTATCAGTTTATTATAACCTTCACCAACACACCTAGAAATTTCACATTAAGTTTTAGGCTTGGCCCCAATTATGCCCGTTTTATCGCTACAATGTCTCCGACCTGGTATTTCGTTGACTTCTTTCTTCTTTCGTTGTATAACGAATCTTCATATTTTCTTGTTGAATCTGGGATATCTGATTTCTTGTCCGTTTTTTAAGTTCTCTCCTGTCTTCTTCAAAAGTCTTCACTATTTCTTCCTCCAGTCTCTCTTCCTCTCTACTTCTCATCTTCATACCGAATAATAATTCGAATGGCGTCATTCCAATACTGCGTTGATAGGATGAATTGATAACTTCTTGAACCTTATTAACGTGCTTATACCATTTAGGTGCGGAAATTGCCAATTTAGTCAAGATGCAAATGACTATCCGGTTAGTGGAAGTCCACTTGAAGCAGAATGATGAGTCACGCCTTGTTCTGTGGAATAATCTTTAAATTCTTTTGAGGTAAAAGGTGGGCCCTTGTCTGATATAATCTGATATAGGTTTCCAAAGAACCTCCTTTACAGTTCCAATTTTTGAATAACTTCCCTTATAGTTGCTGATTTGACAGAATAAAGCCAAACATAATTCGAAAAACTGTCAATAACGACCAGAATATGATTGTAGTTCTTACTTGTAGAAGCTAGTGGCCCTAAATGGTAAGTGTGAAGTGGGATATCACCTTTTTCCAATGGATGTACAAAACCTTCTTTCTTTTCCATCTAAAGTATAGGCTATGATGTAATGGTTAGACGTAAGTGTCTGCCTACACCATTTAACAAAAACTTTCATTTGTACTGATGATAATTTTTCTTCCAGTAATGTATTTAATTCTTTCCAAACTTCCACTGCATCTGAAACTATAGCATTCTTTTTTTTATAGTTTGTCAAGTGTTATAGTTATAGGTATTAAGATATTCAAATAATCTTCCGTTGAGCTTTTGAGACTAATGTTTGAAACTTTTTTGTATATTGTTGAGTCTATTTCCTTTTTATGCCTTATATGCATAAACGGTAACCCAGCTTTTGACCATGGTGTATTACATACACGGCCAAGGAGCATATTGTTGTATTTTACAACATTCTCAGAGTAAGTATGCCAAATTTTAATTTTTTTGTTTAAATTGTGGCAAAATACCGGTTTTATGGTGATAATTACAAAAAAACGCAATAAAATATAGTATTCCATTTAAAATAACGAAGTTGGTAGACTTCGGTAGACCGGAAGTGGTGAATATCTTAAGAATATTTTTTAAGTCTTTTTAAGTTGCAGTAGATCTAAGTCCTGGGTCTTCTTCCGGGATAAGGAAGATATGACCGTGGATTGGAGAATTACGGTGAAAGAAGGAATCGTGGAACGAAGAATTGGATTTTGGAAGGATTTACTTGAATTCGCCATTTATTAAAGTGGCGTCGTCAACGTAGAATATGCATACGAGTTCAAATCAAAAGTATCTGGGTTGTCATTGCAGATATCGCAACAAAACACATTGTAGAGTGTCGGGGAAGACACGAGAGAAGCGGTTTTTTCAGTTTTCCTACTGAAGATTCATCTTATTAAGCTTGTATAGGAGTCTTCGATGCTACAGTGAATCGAACGCTTTTTGGATATCCAGGAACCCTGCCACATAATGACGTTTATAGAAGTTACTTGTTACTTGAAAGTTGGAAGTCAGCATAACCAGAGCGTAGAACGTAGATCTATAGAAGATTGAAAGCCAAACTGATATCTTGTTTTTGATGTGTTTCCACGATCTTGCCAATGACGGGAAGAACGGAGATAGGACGATAGTTTGACGGGTCAGATAGTGATGATTCTTTTTTGGGAACAAAAATTATAACGGAGGTCTTCCAATCTTCGGTGAAATGTCCGAAAAGGCATTAGTTTAAGATTTTTCTTCTGTAGGTATGAGTAGGAGGATTTAGCTTTGTTAGGATATTTTTTGGTAACATGATTGTACTCAGGAGCGGTGCTAGTTCCTTTAGTTAGGATTGGGAAAATATTATCAAAATTAGTCGAAGATGCGAATTGGCGAATGTGTTTGGTTGTTACAGGATTTGGATTATAATCCCTATAAATAAGCAGTTACCATGCACAGAGAATTGATTCTTCGTACATGGCCACGACTACTCCTCTAACGCATCTATTAATAACGTTGCCTGCTTTTTCAACCACTCTCCAGTCCTAGAACTTTATTGTTCCTTTAGATTTTGTCTCAACAAACATTATGCAGTTGATGCGGTTGACATTTATATAGTTTCCAATTATGAGATTTTGGATGGCAGCTATTAATGTTTGCGTATAGCAATCGTAACTCAGTCATTGCAGCTTCTGTAGAATAGTGGATTAGGAGCCATGGCTCGAATCGGTGGGAGACAATTTGGAAAACGGTTCATTTTACATAAAAATGAACCAAATTAAAGTTGTTCTATGTGAAGAGGGAAACCATATGAGGATAACGTTTTTTGACTTTGACCTTATTTTCAAGGTTATATGAAGGTCACGACCAATTTTTTAAATGGCACCCTACATATTTTATTGTAAAATCTGAATCTGTGAATAAAAGTAAAGTAATTCAAAAAAAAATTTACTGTGTAGTTTTGCCAGTACAACGGCAAAACATCTTTTGAAAAAAATTGAAACTTCTTCACAAACAATTAACTAACGTTTATAATCTAGCAAGAACAAATAAGATTTATGAATTTTTAAACATTTTCCTATCCGCTTCGGAACATTGTATTTAGTTTTTAATTCTTGGAATACTATTTAAGACCTGGCTCGTCGGAAATACCTTTGGAAAGAGGTCTAAAAGGTTCCGACATTTCTCCGCCTTTGTCAATTTGATAATAGAATAACGCATAAAAAATATGAGTTCGTGGAACTGCTTATGTCGGTATTTTCAGAATATCGCTTTCAGAGACTTAATTGATTGAATTGTTTTAAAATGTAACAGGTAAAACTAAATTTGTATAAAAACTGCTTGGCAACCAATTCTGAATTCATTCCATCATTTTACATTAAGGCAAACTGTTTAAACTAAGTCTTTAAATCATGGATACTCTAAGTGTGGCAGAAAAAGTAGAAATGATTTTTATTTATGGAGAAAGTGACAGAAAAGTTGCTGATAGTATAGGTTTGTATCGAGAACGTTTTCCTGATCGAAATACGCTTTCGAGAAGTACCTTCTACAGAGTTATGAATGATTTCACTAACACTGGAAATGTGGAATCAAGAAAAAGAACTCGGCGAGCAACTGTAACTACGGAAGAAAAGGAAATTGCGATATTAGCTAGCGTTGAGGTAAATCCCCAAGATAGCACTCGACAACTTGCAATTGACGTCGGAATATCGAAGACCAGCATTTTAAGAATATTAAAGCGCTGCAAGTATCACCCACACCACAATTCATTGCAGCAACAGCTTTATGGAGGTGATTTTGAAAATCGATTAATATTTTGTTAATGGGCACAAGAACGAATGCAGTTGGACGTCAATTTCTTTGGCAACGTGCTATTCTCGGATGAGTCTACTTTTACAAACAAAAGACAAGTCAATAGACATAACATGGACTATTGGAGCGTTGAAAATCCGAGATGGTTGCGTGAAATAGAACATCAACGACCTTGGTCGGTTAATGTTTGGTATGGCATAATTGGTGATAAATCGATTGGTCTATACTTTATTGACGGTATGCTGAATGGGGAGAAGTACCGAAATTTTTTAGATGACGTCTTACCAATGTTACTTGTAAATTTGAGCAGGGAAGAAAGACAAAATATGTGACTGCAAAATGATGGGTGTTCAGCACATTTTTCACATATTGCACGTGAAGCTTTAGATCGGGATTATGCTGAGCGATGGATTGGAAGGGGAGGTCCAATTTCCTGGCTTGCCAGATCACCTGCTTTAACACCTCTTGATTCTTTTTTGTGGGGCGTCCTTAAGGATAATGTTTATCGTGAAGTACCGACTAAGCCAAAAAACATGAAAGAGCGGATAAGAAATGCATGCAGAAATAGTAGCCAAGAAAACCTTTTAAGATGTACTGAATGTTTTAGTAGAAGGGTTAATAAATGTATTGAAGTGGGTGGGGAAATATTTGAACATTTATTATAAATTTTATACTTGTTGTTGACTAATAGTACAGTTTAATCATTTTATTATAAATAAACAATATTTAAAACTATTTGAATAAAAAAATTATTTACATTTTGTCTACAAAAGATGTTTCGCCGTCGTACTGGCAAATTTTTTTTAATTCAATTATTTTACTTTTTCATTTATCATATTATATTATAAAAATTGGCCGTGACCTTGAAAATAAGGTCAAGGTCAAAAAATGTTATAGTCGTATGGTTTTCCCTTCGCACAGAATAACTTTCAGTTGGTTCATTTTTATGTAAAATGAACCGTTTTCGAGATAATCGCTTGTTTCACGTTAAATGGACCATCCTGTATACATAAAGTTACCGGACAAAGCAACAATTGTTGTAGGAGTGTTAAATAAGTCGATTTTTCGTTACGAGAGAATTTTAACGTTACGAAAGAGATCTTGTTATCTTGATAATTGGTAGAAATTGCGATTATGTCCATAAAGTTCTCTAAGGAACGAATTGAGATTTTTCAAAATGGATTTCATCTCTTTAATGATCATACTTTTCTTTATAAGTGGAGGTAATTTCAGAAAAATTCATAAATAAATCCATTTTTTACAAATTTTTTAAGTTAACGAGAAAAATGTTGCTATCTTGATAATTGGTAGAAATTGTGATTATGTTCAAAAAGTTCTCTCTCAGAAATCACTTAAGATTTTTCATAATGGGTTTCAGCGCGTTAAATAATATACTTTTCTTTATAAGTAGACGTAATTTCAGAAAAATTCATAAATAAATGGTTTTTTCTCAGATTTTTAAATTTAATCAAAATCCTAAGGTTTGGTATTATTTTTGCTAAATTTTCAAAATTAATTTGCAGCTCTTAAAAGCCGCCTATTATAATAGCTAATTATTTATATTAAACTCCATTAATTTACATTAAATTTAAAAGTGCTCAAGTTTTTCGTAAAAAATAACGAAAACTCCATTAATTTGAAATAAATGTAATATACTTATTCGGTTTTGATAACTCAATCCAATTCTTGAGATATCTCCTAAAAAGTAACAATCACAAAATTGGATTGTTAAATGAAATTTCCTAATAACTCTGAAAGTTTATTTTAATGAAGTAGGTTTCCAGACTACATTTAAGTAATTATTGAAATAGCGATTTCATAGATGTTTCTGAAAGTTACAGCAATTATTAACTAAAGTAATACAAGTATTGTAAATGAGCAAAGCATAGTCAGCATACCTTATTAAATGAATTTGCCGAGTCGCGACAATTTAAGTCAGCAATTTGAAACAAATAAATTACTTAATCTTAATTTTGTTTCTCTGTCGTTTGCAACATCCAAACGGAATATTGTAGGGTGGGTTAATTATAATTAATTCATGTATAATTAATGATTTTATCAATAAGAATTTTTAATTAATTAATTAGGTTCATGATTATTAAATAAACCGATAAGCTTTATGAAATTTAAATTAATCCGCGGTTGTATGCTTGAAAGGCTTAACCTGGTAATTGGAATATAAAGTGGAACGTGTGTGTCCGGAATAAAAGAGCTTAAAATTTGTGGGTTGGAAAACGCAGGTTATCCAATATCAACAACGCGACAGTATGATTTTGCGTGACTAGAATGTTTTAATAACCTTGATGGGTTTAAAAATGGAAATTAAAAAAAAAATGTCAAATACATATGTTATTATAAATATTGACAATTTTATTAATTTTGATTAATCTTCTTTTAAATAAGTGTTTATTAAGTTTAATTGGCGTCGACGTTGATGCGATAAAGTAAGAATTTATAAAATTAATAATTAAATCTTTTTTAAAACACTTTATGTCACAGAATGTTTCTTTATAAGGATATTTCGCCGAGAAAACATTTTAACTTATTTCCAACATCATGTAAAAATGGAAAATAATTTATTATTCACAACATGATTGGTTGTTTAATTTAAAAAAGATTGAAATTTAATTCATTCTTGATTAAAACATTTTTTGTCCTATCAATTAAAACTTCATTATAAATAAAAGTAAAACGTTGGATTTAATTAATAACGATGGCAAAAAGCTTTTTGCGCACGCTGTTAAAATGCATTGAAATGCATTAAAACCTAAAAAGTAGTGATATTAATCACATGTGATGTTTTTGACATTGCAAATAGCAATAATTTTTAAATTAAATTTTCGAATATGTATTGAGAAGAAACAAAAATCTATATAATGGACCACACCTTGAGAATGACAAAGCGAAATCACCGATTTCTCAAGGAGGTTCTTTCACATTACGTGGATATAGGGATAGTAGCTATAATGAGGAACGATCCAAACAACTATGAAATAAGTTGTATTTTTCATGGCACGGACATAAAATTATTGTGCCGAAGAAATTAGAGTTAAGATATGCATTTGAAAGCATACGCTACCGAACTGAGGTAGTATGGCGGAAAGCATGGAAAAGCATTATAATAAAAAGATGTATAAGATCAAATTTACCTGTACCAAATTGGCAGTGCAAGAAGGTCTTGGTTGAAATTTAAAGAAGAAGGCTAGATATTGTTTGCAAAAGACTACCTACCTACTACTTATTGCAGATTAGATGTTACTGAAAGATGATTAGTGTCACTACAAGAAACTAGTGCTACAGGCAATAGACTAGACTCTGCTGCTTCTCTACTGTTTCCAAAAGACCAGATACTATATTGATAACAAGACTGAAAATAGCAAATGGAAGACTAAAAACTATCATTACACATAATTTTATTAATTAGGGCTACACACAGGGATAAATTCAATTATCACAATCGCCTTTATTATCGTTCTCGATTGATTTAGATGTATGTCGTGCCATAATTTTAATCACAAATACTAGAGTTAAAATGATGACGATTTTTGGTCTAAATCCATAAATGCTTAAGAAATTTAACGGTTCTTGGAGTTGTATACAGACCCCCTAAGGATAGCCTTTCATCTTTTCTTGATGCATTTGAAGATTCTCTGAATGGCGCAATGATGTTGAGTGACCGGGTGGTTTGTTGTGGTGATTTTAACGTCGACATGTTGAAGTGTACTAACAGAGACTCAGTTTTTTTGAGTTCTTTTTTTGTCTATGGGCGCAAGTCAGTTAATAAATGTCCCAACACGAGTAACCCCTGCTTCTGCCACTCTTATTGATTTGTTCATTACGCTTGATGTTTCTATTGTTAAGAGATCCGGTGTGGAGTCGTGTGATTTGGCTGATCATGATTTGATTTTTTGTGATCTTGTTCTTGGTAGTGAGGGTACTAAACCAAGAGTAATATACAAACGTGATATTAGAAACATAAATTTTGATCAGTTCTATACGGATTTAAAAAGATTGCCACTACATTTACTTTACTATATGAACGATATTAACAATAAAGTGATCTTCTTGAATGACTCTTTACTTTCCCTTTTTGATGCGCATGCACCAATAAAAGTGTGGAAAATTTCTAAGGTTCGTCCTGCGTGGCTAACGGACAATCTCCGTCTGCTAATATCGCTTAGGGATGAGGCCAAGGAGAGATATAGGCGTACGCGGGTGCCTGCTCATTGCGACTATTATAATTCACTGAGGAACTATACATCTCGTGCAGTTTTGTCCGAGAAGAGAGCTTATTTGAAGTATGTTTCTCAGTTGAGTGATGGTAGAGAGAAATGGCGTGTACTTAATGACATGAAAATCCGTAGGAGCAAGAGCATGAACATACCGGATCATTTGAAAAATGTTGAGGACATTAATAATTACTTTATTGACAGTATATCAGAAATTGTGGATGATTTCCCCCCTTCTAGTGACGCTGCTCTTGATATATTATATGACATGAATATCAGTGATAATAACTCTAGGTTTAAGTTTAGTGTCGTTGAGCCACTCGTGGTACTTAATGTTATTAAATCGATGAAATCTGCTTCAACAGGAACTGATAAAATTAGTCCTGAGATGGTAAAACTTTGTTGTCCCCATATAGTACCTTTTATTACACATATTATAAATTCCTGCATTCTGGAAAGTGTATTTCCTGATTGCTGGAAGGAAGCCTTAATTAAGCCTATACCTAAATGTAGTGACCCAAAAGCTTTGAAGGACCTGAGACCCATTAGTATTCTGCCAATGTTATCAAAGGTTCTTGAAAGAGTACTGAAAGTTCAATTAACGGAATTTATTACGGATACTGACTCTCTATCATCTACTCAGTCTGGGTTTCGTCGAGGGTATGATTGTTGCTCTGCGATGCTGAAGGTGACAGATGACATTATCTCTGCGACTGATAAGGGTGAAGTTACCGTTCTTACCTTGTTAGACTATAGTAAAGCGTTTGATACTGTGAATCATGCGGTCCTTTTTAGGATTCTTCACTCTGTTGGGCTTGATCCTTCGGCGGTTGCTCTGCTTGGCAGTTATCTTGGACGGAGATCACAGTGTGTTCGGATTGAGGGCATAACATCTTCTTCTCGACCAATTGATTTTGGGGTTCCTCAGGGCTCAATTCTTGGTCCCACGTTGTTTTCGATATATACTTCAAAAATCTTTCATAATGTGAAACACAATCAAGTTCACAGTTATGCCGATGATACCCAGCTTTATGTTTCTTTTGGTCCATCCCAATGGCGCAATGCTATTAATAATTTAAATTCTGACTTGGAATATATAACGAATGTTTCCAATTTGCATTGTCTGAAAATTAATCCTAATAAATCTGCCGTTTTGCTCTTTGGTAACAAAAGCGTTTGCGACCAGTTAAAGGGTTTGGTTAAAGTTTACATTCAGGGATCTGAAGTGCCGATTGTGAGTGAGGCAAGGAGTCTTGGTTTGATTGTAGATAACAGTTTTAGATACCATAGTCAAGTTAATAACTACATCAAGAAAGCGTATCACTCGTTAAGGCTACTATATCCCCATAGAAGCTATTTGCCTATCATGTTGAAAAAAACTTTATGTGACTCCTTGGTTCTTTCTCAGTTTAACTATATGATTCCCTTATATCATCCGGCTGTGTGCTCATATGACTCGGGGAGGATTCAGAGAGTTCAGAATAGCTGTCTTCGTTTTATTTATGGAATCCGGAAGTTCGATCACATTTCCCACTGGCTTATTGAATCAGGCTGGTTGTCGATGCGCTCAAGAAGAGAACTTCATACTCTAACTTATTATCATAAATTGATTACTACTAAAACCCCTATATATTTGTACAATAAGATTTTTTTCAGGTGCGATATTCACAATCGTGAAACTAGATTTAGGTGCTGCATAGACCCGCCTCGACACAGAACGTCACTTTTCCAAAGATCTTTTTCTTTTCATATATATAAGTCATACGGGAGCATTGGTGACGAGTTGAGGAATCTCGGTGTTAATTGTTTTAAAAAACATTTGAGGGCACGGTTACTTGGAGAGCAGGTGACTACTATTTCTGGCAGAGACCGGTGAGTCACAGTTTTGCTGCGAATATTTCTTTACTTTATTTAAGATATTGTTTTCTTTCTTTTTTTTATTTTTTGTAGAGTTAAGGATTATGATGTATTTCATATCTCTCTAATAATTGTCAAGGCTTGGATTGAAAATCAGTTGGTATACAACTGAATCTTTGCCTCGTGATTGCACTATTTCTTTTTCTCTTGTTATTGTTCTTTTTTTTTATTATTATTTTATTTTATTTTTATTTGGTATAATACTTTACTGTAGTACATTATTTTATTAATTATCTCATTATCTTTTTATTACAATTTGTTTTTACTTTTATTTTTGTAATCAATTATTTATAATTATTTTTCATTTTTCCTGATGAATGTGCAATAAAGGCTATTATTATTATTATTATTATATGGACGAAAAATATTGATTTCGAAAATCATTCTTACGCGTACTAGAAGGCGAATTCGTGGAATACATTCTCAAGGTGAAAACCCGTTTTTGCGGTGTAATCTACATAGTCTTTGTTCGTGCTAATAGAGACAGAGAAAAATAATTTTTTATTGGCTACCGACCGTAAGCTTATTAGGATCTGGCCTTTCTGCGCTTACAAACAGTATGTATATGTTACATTTTTTGCATTTTATACATCCTTGTCCTCCAGTTGTAGATTGGGCATTAGCTATTTGGCGTAAAGATTTTTTTTCTGGAGAAACAATATCAACATCTAAAAATTTCGCCTACAGTGAATTGATATCTAGAAAACAATTCAGGAATAGTGCTAAACTGGTTACTCAATTTATACAACCCATCGTCATTACATTCAAGTACAACCATTAAAACATTGGGAAACATCGCCTCTACCTCTGTCAACGTCAGGAATTTTCACACGAACTGTGTCACCTATTTTGTACGGAGGAAACTTTTTGTACTACAATGCTGTCATTTTATTTGCTAGTTTCATACAGAGGTTACATTTTCCATTTTTGTTTTCATTACAAAGCTCACAATCTGTTCTTTTTTCTGCTGCTTCTCCTACAGACTCTTCCTCATTTACATCTGTTATTGTCTTACTTTCAACATCATTTCCGTCACCCTTCAACGTCTTAAGAATTTGTTCCAAGCCTTCCTCGTTTTCTATATTTTCGATTGTCTCAGTGCCTGGTAAGGTGATCTTTTAATTTCGCGATGATACGCTCTATTTGTCATAAGTTGAAAAAATCTGAGACCACTTTTCGTAGTTCTTGTCTTTTATCCAAGCCATCTACATACTTTGAACGTCTTGATTGGCACGTTCGACACTGCTCTGTGACTAGCTGTGACGAGATTTCCCGTGCACAATTTTCAGACCTGGCCACATTTGCGTTAATCTTTCCTCAACTCGATTAGCGAATTCCCTGCCACTGTCAGACTGGAGTATTGAGGTTGATCCAAATATACAAAATATGTCTAGGAGTATCTTCGATACATTCTCAGCAGTTGTACTTTGTAAAGGACTTATGAATTGAATTTGTATGTATGAATTTAGTGAGGTGGTCCTGATAAACCAAAATAAAGTTTAAATTTCCGTCAGGATTGGTTTGCATGTCTATTAAGTCTACCTCACAACGACTATTCATCTCATAAGATATAATGATCTCATTTGACATGGCTTACATAATTGAAGATAGCCAAAACAGCCTCTTGAGTTACATTTGTATACCTTTTTTTTGCTTCTGCAATCATTCTGATTCTCCGACCGTGTCCAATAGATAAACGTACTTCATGAAGAACATTGAACAACTCCTCGTTGTTGACGTAATATTTGGGGACATTAACTTTTCCATGTCCCCGATCCGACACATCAAAACGTTTCAAACGACGATATTGTACGTTTTCTTGCAGCTTTAGCCTCATTTAGGAACGTCAAATACTGTCCACTACCTCATGTAACTTTGGTTGTCGCCATGTTTTGAACTTATAACACGGTCTAACTCTTTGTTAAAGCTCGACATCATCATTTCTAATACTTCGTTTACCGAAATTTTGTAACGGAGACCACCGCGCACGCAAACCTCCTAGCGGCGAGTTCTAGCCGAAGATAAATAGGATACACCTAAGTTTAACCAACGGTGAACGGCTGCACCTAGTTCTAAACGGTATGATGAAGGCTAAACCTAGTTGTAACCGAAGATAAGTAAGATAGATCTAAGTTTAACCACCTGTGAGCGGCTGTACCTAGCTTCAGCCGGCTAACACTAGGTGTAACCGTACACTTCGGGTTTTAGCCATATACATAACATCCGTGTATCGGCCTAACATCCATAACTTTAAACATCTCCGTCCTTTTCGATCATAATCGCTTCGCAAATTGTCCAGTGTCCACTATCGTTGTCTTTTTCTGCTCTTTTTGAACGCATTTGGCCAATGTCTGCCTGTTGTACTTTTTATTGATAAATCTCTTCTTTAGTTCTTCGTATCTTAGTCGTATTTATTTTATTTGTGTTTGAGCGTATAGGTCTTCATTAAATATATTGTGCAGAGGATTTTTAGAATATCGGATTTTGGTTGTTATTCTCATGCATCTCTTTTCTGCTTTACAAATGATATCTTTAGTCATATTCGTCGAGTTAGTTGTTAGTATGTATGCATAGTCTAACACCGGCCTGTGTATGGCTTTGTAGATCTTCATTGCCGTGTTGATGTGTATCCCATTGTTTTTGTAGGTGGGTGTTCGAAAGTATTTGGCTCTTCTAATTTCTTCGCCTATTTTGGTCTTGTAATGCTTGGATAATATTAGGCTATTATCTAAAATTATTTCCAGGTATTTAAACGATGAAAGTGGTTTGCATAAGTTGTCAGCATTCACTGTTAGAACCATGATTTGGAATTTTTCTGGATTGGGAGTAAATCTCCATTTATGTAACTGTTTCAAAACTTAGTTGTATAGAGTTTGTAAGTTTGCTGTGACTTTGTCCAATGTGTGCAATGTGAGATGAACGTCGTGACTTCTGCAAACTGCAAGATACATAGCTCAGGATTGAAATTGATCTTTTGCGTAGATGACAGTATTTTCCGCCAATACAACTTACAGTATGGTCGAATTCCATCAAATTTTCATTTAATACAGTGTTAAAGAGTGAGTTTAGCATATATAAGCTAATCGTTGTTAGTTTCTCAGCATGCGAAGGAAGTGTATGAATCATCCTAACAGTTTTTGTAACGTATGTGGTGAAGTAACTTTCAAAAGTCAGCAACGAAATTTCACTGAATTAGTAAAGCAATGTTATCGTGATTATTTTAACTTCTCTGTGGCGCACCAAGATAAGGATTGGGCAGATATATTCTGTACGACATGTATAAAGAATCTATCAGGTTGGGCAAAAGGAACGCGATATATGGCTTTCGGAAAATCTATGATTTGGACAGAGGGGATAAATATGGAGTCAAAACACTCTGTAATATCATATTGCTGATTTTCCTATATCTGCAGTGCCTAATCAGACAAATGACGCTGCAAATTATGCCGTCAATATACATTCATATAGTGCAATTGCAGATGAAATTCATGATCCAACCTATGTATCTAATAGTAAGGAACCTCATTTACTAACTCAAGCTGATTTCTTGCAATGATATTACTTCGATCATGAACTTGATAGATACTAAATTTGAACCACAAGATTGGCGTTTGTTTATAGACTCATCATAAACCAGTTTAAAAGTTCTACTGTTGCATAATTGAAATAGATTTCCCTCTGTTTCGGTAACACATGTTTCCGGTATGAAGGAAACTTACGAAAACATGAACTTGGTGCTAGAAAGAATCCAGTATAACATATTTTCATTTATACTATATGGTGTCTTAAAAGTCATTGCTTTACTTCTAGAATTAGAATCTAGAAGGGACAGCAGAGATCGGAACAATCACTACCGCAAAACTGGACCAAAGCCTCACTCCTGGAAAAAAAAAGTTTTACGCTTCCTCTTATCCATAGTACTTACATTAGTGTAATGTCGGGATTTAAAATAAGGGTTACTTTTGACAGTGTGAACAATGAATTTATTGAGGTTAATCACATGGTGTTCGTTCAACGTTCAATTCAAACGTTTATTAACCTTCGGTGCAACGACGTTCAATTCGCAATACACTTATGCTTACACTATCAATACTTAATATTCACTTATTTTGCCACTACAGTAGAACCTCTGATCAGAGAATTATTTAAAGATAACATATTCTCCACCATATTCTTGTTGTCGGCGTGGAACAAAACATTTTCTTTTGGACTAAACTACGATGTTAGATAATGCTTAAATTTTTTCTGTATTTGCTTTCTGCTTTTTAACTTACAATATTAACGGTGGAATTATCCAAGATTTGCGATATTTGGCAATTTTTTTGATTTTCTGCCAAAATGTCTTAAGATCGGTATTAAGACTTTTGTCCGGTATTGAAATTCCATTTCATCATTTATTGAATTTTTATATCTATAATTCAGGAAAAAGTCAGGAAATTTACTCCTCACGCAATCATCTCAATTTTACCCTTAACATAACATATTGAACGTTTAAGCAATTTTAACAAACACAGCAAAGACTTATCTCTAGTTCGTCACATCCACCATTGCCAAAAGGTCCATTTTCTATTGTTCAATTGTCTATCAATTCTCTCTCCTCATAAAACTCAGAAATTTTTGCCCCAAATAGATTCTCGAAAAACTTTCATCACAATCGCCAACAATAAAATGAAGCGATATGTTTTTAGGCAGCAAATCGACTTCGGCTTGTCCTTTAACAATCGAACCGCATACTCGACCTTCGAGACATTGCAGAATCTACCATCTTTTAGACAGCAATTAAACATCTCAATTAACACATGTGTCATAACTCCCATCATTCTTTAAACCATCCCTGCTGTAACACCATAATAATCTGCAATCATGCATCCGCCGCTAACTCTTCAATAACACTTCAATACCTTTCTTCTACGAAATATATTTCCCAGATTTCTTCCAGTTTCTCATCTCACCATCCTCTGGTACAAATATTCTGTACACCTCCGCAATATTTATCTTTTCTATCACCAGTTTGTATACAGCACTTCTCAGGGATCATCATCTCTTCTTCCCCTTAGAAATCTTTTGGAAAATCTGTTGAATTGCAATTTCTGTTTCGCTACATAGTTTAGGTACGTATAATGTTGAAAGTAATTACATAATCTTGTTTTTTTTTCTGCACGATTCGGTGTTAGGCGGCATATTTAGTGGCTAAACGTAATGGAACGTACGAAAATGGAAACTACGGGGATTATTCCTTGCAATTAAGTGCTGTAGATTTGGCGTCATACATGTTTTCGTGTTAAATTTGCGACATACACACAGATACGTGCGCAGCCCTACTAATACTTGTAACTGGACCTACTCGGCTTCGGACGCTGAATCGTCCAAAACACTTGCACGAGTTCTGTTCTTTTAGCTCTCTGGTTCTAATTATCTCGCTCTCCGTGTCTATAATGGCTTTAACTTCAAATTACTAGTCACCCAAAAACCTCCTTTCGGTATAGCTAACCTTAAGCATGATGTTCCACAATAGAAATTACTAACAAAAGTATTAAATTAAATCAATTCCAATACATTATTTCTTTGCTTTATTTTAACATTTTTATTATGTTTTTCAAAATGTTACACCTCTACGTTCGACAGACTCCTGTTGCGGCTTTTAGTCATATAGCAACCTTCGAAGTATAACTTCAAATTTTTTGAAGGTATTACAACTTTGACTTTTCATTCAGCTTGACTCTAGTCACCTATATTAATGACAAAGATCGTGTCGATGGTGTCGCCATAAATTTTTAAACGCTTTAGAATATTTAGAAAAATGTGTTGTCTACTGGTTATTAAAATTGAACTGAAGTACATCTGCTCATTAGTTCATCACCTACAGTGCTTACAGAAAGACTCTCTTTCGTGTTATAAACGTGCTGAATCAGAATAAGGATCGTTTCAGGGAGTTATAACAATCTCTCTCTAGTCCTTCTCATTTTGGATTCCAAAAACAGCATATTCGAGCCGTCCAGGTTGTCAAAATTTGTCACCATAGCATCTGGAAAAATGTCTACTTATGGTCTTTGCGCCATATCTAAATATACACCGGCGCTAGTCGTCTATTGGAGAATTAATGAAGCCAGGATAATGTACGGTCACGAATTTAGTAGAACTATATCAAAATTGAAGGTATTATGACATTCTCACATTAATAACAAGTATTGTTACTGTACGGAGCAACCCTCTTGACACCCTTACACTTCTTGCTACTTTCTATGTTTCTTTCTATCTGTACACCAAACTACAGTTATTGTCTATTGACAACAATTTTATTGACTCACCCAATGCTTAATGATAAATTGACATCAAACACTGGTATATCTATAGTTTAGGCAGTTAGGACATACTTGAGCATGTATCTAAACTTCTATAAACCAAATGGTAGACCGATTATAGGGAATAACTCGCTATGTATAATATCGCCATGTAATGGGTCTTTAACATATAGGAAGCCCTGAACTTCATTATTTACATAGACTATAAACCATTCACGTCATTAAGATCTCATGACATTAAAAAAGTGTTCACATTTTTACAGGGTATCGAATATGATTCGTCCATTTAAGCGTATTGTCTATAGCAAAATTGTATGGACTTTGTATAGATAGAATAAATACTTCATATCTTATTAGGAGTTGATATAACGTTGGATAAGTTGAAACACGGACTATACCATCTGCAGTTTGTGGTTAAATACCAAACAAAAAATTCTTGTATGATTCTGCCAGCTTTAGTTTCTAGTCTATGAATATCCTAAAAACAAAGAATAAAAAGCAAGCGCCTTAGTATCAAATATTCAAAATTCCGATCGATGATAACATGACTCCAAACAAATTATCGGCATTGTTCCCAACATACAAATTACGATTTTTTATCATGGCAAGTTGATTAACTTCTCCAACACACAAATCCTATCAAAAATGCAAATAAGGATGATTTTGTTCTTCGAAAACGTTATCGTTGAAACGTTAAGATATTGTTGTGGTTAAATCTAAAACCACATTAAATTATTAAACACCATTTGTAGGAAAAACAGTTAGTCGTGTTGGATTAACTGAAACTATTTTGAAACACAGCATCGTTTGCCCCCAAGACATTATACTCACTTGTATTTACATTCAATTTCGATTATTGAAATAAGCGGCTGTTCTGATTTACCGGTGACCCAATTAAGCGGAGTCGATTCTAATTGTGATTAACTGACTTTTCAAAAAAATTGTAATAAAAAAAGAGGTTATAATTTCAATATACATATAAAGATAATAATTAAATCATATTTCAATATGTAATATCTTGAAAGAAAGCTTACTCAGAGCTCAGAGCAACTTCAATCAGATAAATCTTGACTTCTTTAGTTAGTCTGTTAAAAAGTAGTGCTAAAAACAAATTGATGGCAACTCAAATACAAACCCTCCGCTGTTCATCTTCTTCAGCCTCATCCAATACGACTCCACCGCTCATAATATTATCTAATCTCGCATTGATTTTGTTGTATAATTACCCATTATGAAAAATAATGTCCAATGCAGAATGTTTTTACCTTTTCTCGTATCGTGATACTTATCTATTCACTATTTCTGATAACTGATTCAAGATTATAAAACTAGAATACACTCACCAGAATTTTTCTTCTTATTTGGATAAAACTTAAAACTAAACTCATGGCTAGTATGCTAAAACAAAATGATTGTGTGCGGTCAAATTTCGACGTTTTACTAAAAACATATTCCCATTTTTTTCTGGTTTTTAATTATTAATCATCATTATTAATGTCTTGTAAGTTGCTGAATATGAGTGAACTTGTAACTTATGCTAGGTTTAAATGTGTTAATGATTTTGATTTACTATTTTTGACTTAGAAGACTTTTTTAGTTCTTTAATTATTATCAAAATTTTATGAGAAATCGTTAATGTTAGTAACTGTCGGTGTTAATGTTTTGTGCGTTTCTGAACATGGCGGTTGCGTTCAAATGTATTAATGCTGATCTTTTTTGGAATAATTTACAGTAGCCTTTTCGGTTTTATAACCTTCTGGTATTTTTATATAAAATTCATACGTAAGTTCTCCATTCAGGAAAGCTGATAATACATCCAACTGTTGTAACTTTCAATTCTTTTGTACTGCATGTACAAGTACTGTTCTTATTGTTGCCATTCTTGCTACTGAAGCGTACATTGTTGACAATTCCTCTTTTAGTTGGAAACCTTTTGCCACAAGTCTTGCTTTATGCGTTCCGTCCTGTTTAATTTTGAACATCCATCTAGTGTCTATTGTATTTTTACCAGGTGGTAAAGAAGTTTCTGGTACGATTCTGGTTCATCATTTCCATATATTAATTTGCAATAAGCATAATATACTTCGAAATCTTTTAAGTGTTGTTGTAGTTTTTTACCTTTCGTTTCCACTTCTTTGGTTTGTCTTCAATACTAACTTCCTTAAATTCCTCTTCATATATTACTTCAGTATTAATATCCTCTTGACATTTGTCCTCTGTTGAATCTTCAATAAATGTTCCCTGTATTTGTGTCTCAAAATCGAATCTCCATTCATTAAATACAACGCCTCTTCCTGTATATATTTTATTTTCTTCTGTGTTGGATAATCGTTATCCTACCATCCGTACTTTAATTGATTTACTCGCGAATTTATCACTGATCAATTCATTTGAAATCTTCAAAAAAACCAATCCAACCAAATACACTTAATTTTTTAAGATCCTTCTTAAACCGTAAATCCGTTGGTACTTTGCTTTTGTGTGCAGTTGTTGGACTTCTATTGATAAGATAAACAGCTGCTAAAACTGCTTCAGTCCATAAATTTTTCGGAAGTTTTCCGAACGTCCAAAGTTGCACCTGTAGATTTTAATTCCTTTATAAGTTTGGCAAATTGAGATAAATGTTCTTCCATTTTCCCTCCAACTGCATAGTACACAGTTGTTTTCGAAGTAATAATTGATTGGCAATGCCTTTACGTTCAAATTTGTTCATTAATGATTTCCACATTTCGTGAGCCGTTTCCTTTTTCTTTATATATTCCAAATGACTGTCAGCTACCAATTGTATGATAATTGATTTACTTTATTATCAGCTATTCTCCATTTTTCCAGTTTCTTGTCTTTTTTCCTGTTATTCGTAAGGTAGGTTATTACCAACCCACCAACAATAATAATTCTCAACAAAAACCAACAAATTAAATTTTTTTTTGATTTTATCAATGTCGGTTTCCTGATAACAAGAGTAAGCCAAAAATAGTTATCGAAGAAGATTATTTGGTGATTTGGACATGTTTTCTGTTCAAGACATTTCGCATTGATTTTATGTTTTTAATTATTATTATCAATGTTTGATGAGAAATCGTTAATGTTAGTAACTGTAAATGTTAATGTTTTGTAAGTTGCTGAACATGATGGTTATGTTCAAATGTGTTAATGCTGATCTTTTTTGGAATGCTTTACAACAGTTTTTGTTATCAAAATTCATTTCTATCTAATTTACTTTTTGACTTACAATCAGCTTTGCTTTGAAAAACCGACAAATTTAATCCTTTCTGATTTTATCAATTTTGGCTACTTGACAATAAGAGTAAGCCAAAAATAGTTATGGAAGAAGATTATTTGGCGTTTTGGACATGTTTTCTGTTAACAAAACATTTCGCATCGATTTTAGTTTTTTAATTATTATCAATGTTTGATGAGAAATCGTTAATGTTAGTAACTGTTATTGTTAATGTTTTGTAAGTTGCTGAACATGATGGTTATGTTCAAATGTGTTAATGCTGATCTTTTTGGAATAATTTACAACAGTTTTTGCTATCAAAATTCTTTTCTACCTAATTTACTTTTTGACTTACAACCAGCTTTGCTTTGAAATACCGACAAATTAAATCCTTTCTGATTTTATCAATTTTGGCTACCTGACAATAAGAGTAAGCCAAAAATAGTTATGGAAGAAGATTATTTGGCGATTTGGACATGTTTTCTGTTATCAAAACATTTCGCATTGATTTCAGTTTTTTAATTATTATCAATGTTTGATGAGAAATCGTTAATGTTAGTAACTGTCATTGTTAATGCTTTGTAAGTTGCTGAACATGATGGATATGTTCAAATGTGTTAATGCTGATCTGTTTGGAATAATTTACAACAGTTTTTCCTATCAAAATTAATTTCTATCTAATTTACTTTTTGACTTACAACCAGCTTTGCTTTGAACAACCGACAAATTTAATCCTTTCTGATTTTATCAAGTTCGACTACTTGATAATAAGAGTAAGCCAAAAATAGTTATGGACGAAGATTATTTGGCGATTTGGACATATTTTCTGTTATCAAAACATTTCGCATAGATTTTAGTTTTTTAATTATTATCAATGTTTAATGAGAAATCGTTAATGTTAGTAACTATCATTGTTAATGTTTTGTAAGTTACTGAACATTATGGTTATGTTCAAATCTGTTAATGCTGATCTTTTTTGGAAAAATTTTCAAAAGTTTTTGTTATCAAAATTCTTTTCTATCCAATTTACTTTTTGACATACAACCAGCTTTGTTTTGAAAAACCGACAAATTAAATCCTTTCTGATTTTATGATTTCGGCTACCTGATAACAAGAGTAAGCCAAAAATAATTATGGAAGAAGATTATTTGGTGATTTGGAAATGTTTTCTGTTATCAAAACATTTCGCATCGATTTTAGTTTTTTAATTATTATCAATGTTTGATGAGAAATCGTTAATGTTAGTAACTGTCATTGTTTATGTTTTGTAAGTTACTGAACATGATGGTTATGTTCAAATATGTTAAAACTGATCTTTTTTGGAAAAATTTACTGTAGATTTTGTCATCAAAATTCTTTTCTATCCAATTTACTTTTTGACATACAACCAGCTTTGCTTTNTTGGTACTTTGCTTTTGTGTGCAGTTGTTGGACTTCTATTGATAAGATAAACAGCTGCTAAAACTGCTTCAGTCCATAAATTTTTCGGAAGTTTTCCGAACGTCCAAAGTTGCACCTGTAGATTTTAATTCCTTTATAAGTTTGGCAAATTGAGATAAATGTTCTTCCATTTTCCCTCCAACTGCATAGTACACAGTTGTTTTCGAAGTAATAATTGATTGGCAATGCCTTTACGTTCAAATTTGTTCATTAATGATTTCCACATTTCGTGAGCCGTTTTCTTTTTCTTTATATATTTCAAATGACTGTCAGCTACCAATTGTATGATAATTGATTTACTTTATTATCAGCTTTTCTCCATTTTTCCAGTTTCTTGTCTTTTTTCCTGTTATTCGTAATGTAGGTTATTACCAACCCACCAACAATAATAATTCCCAACAAAAACCGACAAATTAAATTTTTTTTGATTTTATCAATTTCGGTTACCTGATAACAAGAGTAAGCCAAAAATAGTTATCGAAGAAGATTATTTGGTGATTTGGAAACGTTTTCTGTTATCAAAACATTTCGCATTGATTTTAGTTTTTTAATTATTATCAATGTTTGATGATAAATCGTTAATATTAGAAACTATCATTGTTAAAGTTTTGTAAGCTACTGAACATGATGGTTATGTTCAAATGTATTAATGCTGATTTTTTTTGGAATAATTTACAATAGTTTTTGTTATCAAAATTCATTTCTATCCAATTTACTTTTTGACATACAACCAGCTTTGCTTTGCGAAACCGACAAATTAAATCCTTTCTGATTTTATCAATTTCGGCTACCTGATTATAAGAGTAAGCCAAAAATAGTTATGGAAGAAGATTATTTGGTGATTTGGAAACATTTTCTGGTATCAAAACATTTCGCATTGATTTTATTTTTTTAATTATTATCAATGTTTGATGAGAAATCGTTAATGTTAGTAACTGTCATTGTTAATGTTTTGTAAGTTACTGAACATAATGGTTATGTTCAAATATGTTAAAACTGATCTTTTTTGGAATAATTTACAACAGTTTTTGTTATCAAAATTCATTTCTATCTAATTTACTTTTTGACTTAAAACCAGCTTTGCTTTGAAAAACCTACAAATTCGATCCTTTCTGCTTTTATCAATTTCGGCTACCTGATTATAAGAGTAAGCCAAAAATAGTTATGGAAGAAGATTATTTAGTGATTTGGACATATTTTCTGTTATCAAAACATATCGCATCGATTTTAGTTTCTTAATTACATATTATTATTGTTTGATAAGAAATTGTTAATATTAGTAACTATCATTGTTAAAGTTTTGTAAGCTACTGAACATAATGGTTATGTTCAAATGTATTAATGCTGATTTTTTTTGGAATAATTTACAACACTTTTTGTTATCAAAATTCATTTTTATCTAATTTATTTTTTGATATACAACCAGCTTTACTTTGAAAAACCGACAAATTGAATCCTTTCTGATTTTATCAATTTCGGCTGCCTGATAATAAGAGTAAGCCAAAAATAGTTATGGAAGAAGATGATTTGGCGATTTGGACATGTTTTTGTTATAAAAACATTTCGCATCGATTTTAGTTTTTTAATTATTACCAATGTTTGATGAGAAATCGTCAATGATAGTAACTATTATTGTTAATGTTTTGTAAGTTACTGAACATGATGGTTATGTTCAAGTATGCTAAAGGTGATCTTTTTTTGAATAATTTACAACAGTTTTTGTTATCAAAATTCATTTCTATCTAGTTTACTTTTTGGCTTGCAACCAGCTTTGCTTTGAAAAACTGACAAATTTAATCCTTTCTGATTTTATCAATTTCGACTACCTGATAACAAGAGTAAGCCAAAAATAGTTATGGAAGGAGATTATTTGGCGATTTGGACATGTTTTCTGTTCACAAAACATTTCGCATCGATTTTAGTTTTTTAATTATTACCAATGTTTGATGAGAAACCGTTAATGATAGTAACTGTCATTGTTAATGTTTTGTAAGTTACTGAACATGATGGTTATGTTCAAATATGCTAAAGATGATCTTTTTTTGAATAATTTACAACAGTTTTTGTTATCAAAATTCATTTCTATCTAATTTACTTTTTGACTTACAACCAGCTTTGCTTTGAAAAACCGATAAATTTAATCCTTTCCGATTTTATCAATTTCGGCTACTTGACAATAAANCAGCTTTGCTTTGAAATACCGACAAATTTAATCCCTTCTGATTTTATCATTTTGGCTACCTGATAACAAGAGTAAGCCAAAAGTAGTTATGGAAGAAGATTATTTGATGATTTGGACATGTTTTCTGTTATCAAAACATTTCGCATAGATTTTAGTTTTTTAGTTATTATCAATGTTTGATTAGAAATCGTTAATGTTAGTAACTATCATTGTTAATGTTTTGTAAGTTACTCAACATGATGGTTATGTTCAAATATGCTAAAGCTGTACTTTTTTGGAATAATTTACAACAGTTTTTGTTATCAAAACTCTTTTCTATCCAATTTAATTTTTGACATACAACCAGCTTTGCTTTGAAAAATCAACAAATTTAATCCTTTCTGATTTTATCAATTTCGGCTACCTGACAATAAAAGTAAGCCAAAAATAGTTATGGAAGAAGATTATTTGGCGTTTTGGACATGTTTTCTGTTATCAAAACATTTCGCGTTGATTTTAGTTTTTTAATTATTATCAATGATTGCTGAGAAGTCGTTAATATTAATAACTGTCATTGTTAATGTTTTGTAAATTGAGGAACATGATGGTTATGTTCAAATGTGTTAATGCTGATCTTTTTTTGGAATAATTTACAACAGTTTTTGTTATCAAAATTCATTTCTATCTAATTTACTTTTTGACTTATAACCAGCTTTGCTTTGAAAAACCGACAAATTAAATCCTTTCTGATTTTATCAATTTTGGCTACCTGATAGTAAGAGTAAGCCAAAAATAGTTATGGCAGAAGATTATTTTGTGATTTGGACATGTTTTCTGTTATCAAAACATTTCGCATTGATTTTATGTTTTTAATTATTATCAATGTTTGTTGAGAAATTGTTAATATTAGTAACTATCATTGTGAATGTTTTGTAAGTTACTGAACATAATGGTTATGTTCAAATGTGTTAATGTTGATCTTTTTTGGAATAATTTACAACACTTTTTGTTATCAAAATTCATTTATATCTAATTTACTTTTTGACATACAACCAGCTTTGCTTTGAAATACCGACAAATTTAATCCATTCTGATTTTATCATTTTGGCTACCTGATAACAAGAGTAAGCCAAAAGTAGTTATGGAAGAAGATTATTTGGTGATTTGGACATGTTTTCTGTTATCAAAACATTTCGCATCGATTTTAGTTTTTTAGTTATTATCAATGTTTGATTAGAAATCGTTAATGTTAGTAACTATCATTGTTAATGTTTTGTAAGTTACTGAACATGATGGTTATGTTCAAATATGCTAAAGCTGATCTTTTTTTGAATAATTTACAACAGTTTTTGTTATCAAAATTCATTTCTATCTAATTTACTTTTTGACTTACACCAGCTTTGCTTTGAAAAACCGACAAATTTAATCCTTTCTGATTTTATCAATTTCGGCTTTCTGATAATAAGAGTAAGCCAAAAATAGTTATGGAAGGAGATTATTTGGCGATTTGGACATGTTTTCTGTTATCAAAACATTTCGCATCGATTTTAGTTTTTTAATTATTATCAATGTTTGATGAGAAATCGTTAATGTTAGTAACTATCATTGTTAATGTTTTGTAAGTTACTGAACATGATGGTTATGTTCAAATATGTTAATGCTGATCTTTTTTGGAATGATTTACAACAGTTTCTGTTATCAAAATTCTTTTCTATCTAATTTATTTTTTGACTTACAACCAGCTTTGCTTTAAAAAACCGACAAATTAAATCAAGTCTGATTTTTATCAATTTCGGCTACTTGATAACAAGAGTAAGCTAAAAATAGTTTATGGAAGAAGATTATTTGGTGATTTGGACATGTTTTCTGTTCAAGACATTTCGCATTGATTTTATGTTTTTAATTATTATTATCAATGTTTGATGAGAAATCGTTAATGTTAGTAACTGTAAATGTTAATGTTTTGTAAGTTGCTGAACATGATGGTTATGTTCAAATGTGTTAATGCTGATCTTTTTTGGAATGCTTTACAACAGTTTTTGTTATCAAGATTCATTTCTATCTAATTTAATTTTTGACTTACCTCCAGCTTTGCTTTAAAAAACCGACAAATTAAATCCTTTCTGATTTTATCAATTTCGGCTTTCTGATAATAAGAGTAAGCCAAAAATAGTTATGGAAGAAGATTATTTGGCGATTTGGACATGTTTTCTGTTATCAAAACACATTTCGCATCGATTTTAGTTTTTTAATTATTATCAATGTTTGATGTGAAATCGTTAATGATAGTAACTGTCATTGTTAATGTTTTGTGAGTTATTGAACATGATGGTTATGTTCAAATGTGTTAATGCTGATCTTTTTTGGAATAATTTAGAACAGTTTTTGTTATCAAAATTCATTTCTCTCTAATTTACTTTTTGACATACAACCAGCATTGTTTTGAAAAACCGACAAATTAAATCCTTTCTGATTTTATGATTTCGGCTACCTGATAATAAGAGTAAGCCAAGAATAGTTTTGGAAGAAGATTATTTGGTGATTTGGACATGTTTTCTGTTCAAAACATTTCGCATCGATTTTAGTTTTTTAATTATTATCAATGTTTGATGAGAAATCGTTAATGTTAGTAACTGTCATTGTTTATGTTTTGTAAGTTACTGAACATAATGGTTATGTTCAAATGTGTTAATGCTGATCTTTTTTGGAATGATTTACAACAGTCTTTGTTATCAAAATTCATTTCTATCTAATTTAATTTTTGACTTACAACCAGCTTTGCTTTAAAAAACAGATAAATTAAATCCTTTCTGATTTTACCATTTCGGCTACCTGATAATAAGAGTAAGCCAAAAATAGTTGTGGAAGAAGATTATTTGGTGATTTGGAAATGTTTTCTGTTATTAAGACATTTCGCATTGATTTTATTTTTTTAATTATTATCAATGTTTGTTGAGAAATCGTTAATGTTAGTAACTGTCATTGTTAATGTTTTGTAAGTTACTGAACATGATGATTATGTTCAAATATGTTAAAGCTGATCTTTTTTTGAATAATTTACAACAGTTTTTGTTATCAAAATTTATTTCTATCTAATTTACTTTTTGACTTATAACCAGCTTTGCTTTGAAAAACCGACAAATTAAATCCTTTCTGATTTTATGATTTCGGCTACCTGATAACAAGAGTAAGCCAAAAATAATTATGGAAGAAGATTATTTGGTGATTTGGAAATGTTTTCTGTTATCAAAACATTTCGCATCGATTTTAGTTTTTTAATTATTATCAATGTTTGATGAGAAATCGTTAATGTTAGTAACTGTCATTGTTTATGTTTTGTAAGTTACTGAACATGATGGTTATGTTCAAATATGTTAAAACTGATCTTTTTTGGAAAAATTTACTGTAGATTTTGTCATCAAAATTCTTTTCTATCCAATTTACTTTTTGACATACAACCAGCTTTGCTTTGAAAAATCAACAAATTTAATCCTTTCTGATTTTATCAATTTCGACTACCTGATAACAAGAGTAAGCCAAAAATACTTATGGAAGGAAATTATTTGGTAATTTGGAAATGTTCTCTGTTATCAAAACATTTCGCATCGATTTTAGTTTTTTAATTATTATCAATATTTGATGAGAAATCGTTAATGTTTATAACTGTCAAAGTTAATGTTTTGTAAGTTGCTGAACATGATGGTTATGTTCAAATGTGTTAATGCTGATCTTTTTTGAAATAATTTACAACATTTTTTGTTATCAGAATTCATTTCTATCTAATTTACTTTTTGACTTACATCAGCTTTGCTTTGAAAAACCGACAAATTAAATCCTTTCTGATTTTATCAATTTCGGCTACCTGATAACAAGAATAAGTCAAAAATAGTTATGAAGGAATAACTTTCCGTGAATTGGGAATGTTTTAATTTTTTAATTATTAATAAAACTCTGTAAGATTGTTAAATTTTTACATTAAACCAATTGTATTTCTTGTTAATTAAATAAAATAGTATTAATGACAAAAAAAGAGAATCTATATATAAAAATATCTATATTTAAGTTTAGTATCTTGTGAGTGGAAATCACCAACAAACACGCAGAAAAATGAAGAGGTAAGTAAAAAGAACTACGCAGAATTAAAAGCGTATGTCGCTATCTTTTGGTCGCATTTTGGCGACCGAACGTAAAGAGTTTGCCAAAAAAATCCCCATCGATATTTTGTTATCCAAAAAAACATCTCAAAAATTGCAACGTACAACAAATAATTTTCATAAAATCGCTTTGATCGTTCAAAAATTATTTTAAAATTCATTCTGAAATATATTAAATTTTGTTCCTGTTAACGTGTTTTATAAATACACATCACACCGGTGACAAGATAAAAATAGTTTTTACAGTTTCACTCAACTTCTTCTATAATGTTATTATTTTCTCAAACTGAAATCATCTTTAAATTAAAAACAACAATAATGCTAATGCGTTTACACGGAAATAGAAAACTTTTAATAATTACCTGTTAAAATTATGAATTCTTTTTTCGGTTCACATTTATTTTGAATTTTCACGACATGTAACGATTTAAAACGAGAAGAGACGCGTTCTGCACAATGGAAAAAGGTCGCGTGTCGCGAAACGCCTCATGGCGCCTACTGACGTTCAGCGTCGCGACGCTCGAAATTTATAACATTTTAAAAGAGGCGCACGCAACCTCTGTGTTCTACTTTGTTATTTCGGCGAAAATTAAGCAATTTTCTCCGAAAATGGAATACTTCGAAACTTTAATTTTATTCTAACATAATTTTGTTACTTTATAAACTGTTATTAAGTTATTTAAGTAAAGTGCTTTTAATACAAGTTTCAAACAAAAATACATTTATAAAATAATTTTGTTTAATACCCTTTCAATCATTTATTAAAACTTACTTTAATATATTTGCTGTATATATTTGGTTATTTCTTATTATAATTTGTTATTACAATGTTAATTACACAAAAATAAGTAATAATAAGTTTTAATATTGAAATCGTGTGAAAGCAGTTGAGGAAATTAACTAATCCATTTATAACATATACTTAATTTCAAAAACTATAAGAAATTATAGCTCATTCTCAGTTAAGAAAACTTAAAAATTTGTTTATGACTTTTTCTTTCATAATTACTTTGTAAAATCACTCATGTATACAAAATTAGTTTTATAGAGGATGATGTTAGAGCTATTCTACAATAGCACACTAGTGTCCTTGATCTGTAGAGCTCTTAATCCATCAAGCAAATTGCACCGCAATATGAAATTTGAGTTACTGCTGCACACATTGTATACAATATATGTACATAACAAGAGAGGGGATGGGAAGACGATATTGCTAATATTTCTTACTCTTGCGTTCCTTCGTTTTCCGGATATACCAGATGTACGAAACGGCACTTTATCTTTGTAATGTGGGGACAATCAACGTCATTTTTATCATTAACATAACAAATTAAGAATTTTAAAACAAAGTTAGCTCCCAATTATATATAGGATTTTACATGTATAATGTTTTCATTATAACAAGTGAACCTCTCTGGCTGAAAGCGGTTGTCGAAATGCCCGATTCGAAATTTTGAAGGATTTTGATTAAAACACAAAAACTTATTAATCAAACATTAATTGTCTCCTTTATTTATGAAAGTATGATCCAAGGTGAATACGAAGATGGAAATGCTCGATCTCTAAATTTAATAAAACCCTCTATGGGCCCGTGTAACTTTCAGGTCACATTTTAATTTATCGACATTTTACCAAATAATTTTAGCTTTTTTCATGAGATGGCGCATAAATCTTAATTCTATAAAGTACCGCGGTTTGTCGCCATTTTGGCTCGAAAATCAAGCGGGAAATTTAAAACTATGTCGTTCTATTGATAACATTACGCCAAAATTCCTTTCTTTTCTCTCGTGGTACTCTGAAGAATCGAAAGCCCTTCTTACTGCTATTTTTGTAACTCCAAAGGCAACAAGACTGCAATATTTTTGTAAATAAGTGGTGAGATGCAGTGACATGTTGTCAAACCGCCATTTTGGCTCGAAAACAAGCGTCATGAACCGCGGTACTTTGTAAATCTAGGGACTTTAAATTCTATAACGTTGGCAAGACAACCAATGTTAATATTTATGACAGGTGTCAGACTTGTCAACCTGAAATAACAAAGTAAATGCTGTGCAAACTGTCTGCAGGAAAAATAAGCGAAACCATTTGATCGAATTGATTTTATTTGTGCTTATGTTATTGATTACCAAACTAAAAATAGTGCACATCATATATCTGGGTTCGTATACCAATAGCAACCTATAATTCTTTTTTTTTCTATAATACCTGTCAAATTGTTGTAAAGTTGGCAAAATTAACAGGGAGTTTTGTTTTATCATGTTTTGAAATAAATATGTCATAATTGACATTTGTTTGAAAATTCGATATTCAAAAAATTAAGTAATTTAAAATTAAAGTAAAATGAACGCAAGAAAAAAACGCAATTTATTAGGAGTCGAACTAAAACGAGCAGTACTAAGGTGCAAATTGAACTTACAGATTTGAAGCCTAATTCATTATTCATTTCCCGATCTTGAAACTGGTTGTGCGATGTCGTCTAGCCCGTGCGGTGGGTGTGGCCAAAAAGTCGGGCGAAATGCGGGCGGCATGCAGTGCGAGTCTTGCAGCGTATGGTTTCACAGCAAGTGCACGGACATCCCCAAGGGGTCCGTTGCCGCGCTTAGCATACCCGGCGCGTCGTGGAGATGTAAAGTCTGTCGATCACCCGAATCCAGACGCAGATCGTCTCTTTTCTGTCCGCCTCCTGCTGCTCCTCCTGTACCCTCCTTACCTGCCGCTACTCTGGAATCTGTCCTGGATGCGGTCAGGGAAATTCGCTCTGATTTGAAGACACTGAACAGCAGATATGCGGATTTAGTGGAATCTGTACAGTTCTGCAGCAATAAAGTATCGGAGTTCGAGGGTGTTATAGGCAGGCTTCATAATCAATTCAAACTTGTTGAAAAAATCACTGCTGAAAACGTCACGCTAAAAAGAGAGGTCGTTGATTTAACTAGTCGTGTTTCAGAATTGGAACAATATTCCAGGCGCAGCAACCTCGAAATACAAGGTATTCCTCAGAAGAACAACGAGGATCTGGTGAAGGTTCTCTCTTCAATTGGTGAATCCTTGGATGTCTCCATCTCACCTTCCGAAGTCGATGCGATCCATCGGGTTCCTCAAGGTCCCGGCAGAGCTTCCAACTCGGACCCGAAAGCAATTGTGGTTCGTTTTTGTAGCCGCATTGTTCGCGATCAGCTTCTTGCTGCCGCCAAGTTGCGGAGACGATCGGCTCCGAAGGATTCTGGCCCTGGTTTGTCCATTGATGGGATTTCGGATAAACTTTTTATCAATGAGCATCTTACCCAAGCGAATAAAATCCTCTTTGGGAGAACCAAGAAGATGGCCAGGGAGAAGAAGTACAAATATGTATGGATTCGTGACTGCAAAATATTTGTGAGGAAGGGGGATGACTCACGTCCCATCTTAATAAGATCCACAGGTGACATTGATAAGCTTTAATTTGTTAAGCTTTCATTTGTCACTTGTCTCATCTCTTTCATTATAAATTACTTGTTAATGTTCAATGGCTCCTCTTTCGTATTACTACCAAAACGTGCGAGGTCTTCGCACTAAGCTGGTTGATATGCATAACTGCCTTTTAAATACAGACATAGACGTGATTTGTTTAACTGAAACCTGGCTTCNCGATGCAAGAAATACTAAAGTATATGCAACTTATTTTACGTTTTTCGTAGTAATACGTTAGGGCGCGTATAGTAAAATTTAAATTTTTATGAATGCCGACACGTAAGTCACCCTGCCATCTAGGCATCACAACCACGAACTAAATTCTTTGGATAACTACGTATATCTGTAAACAAGGTCGAAACTTACGTGTCGCCATTCATAAAAATTTAAATTTTACTATACGCGCCCAAACGTATTACTACGACAATCGTAAAATAAGTTGCATATATTTTAGTATTTCTTGCATAGAAAAGAATCGATAATGTGTCCTTCGAAAATAATACCGAATTGTTGGAGACTATTCGTCGGTAGATACCGATTTGTAGACGCCAAATTTTTTAAGTAGTTAGTATCTTTTTAAGAAGTTTGTTTAAAAGACTATATTTAATATACCGAGTAAGGCATTCAAATTGAGACTACCTAATAACTCATAAAACATCAATTTTATCAAAAAAGTTTCAGGTAAAACTTTCATCGTATAAAGGAGGAAAGTATTCTGAACGATTTTTATTGCATTATAGAAGCGCCATCAATATTTTTCAATTGTTAAGTATGCTTTTCAAGGGGTACATGTTTTTTCTAAGAAAGGGCCAATTGAAAAGTTGCCTTTAATCTCACACAATATATTAACTGCCCAACGTCGTTAGTAATTCATTTCACGTAACCAATAAGAATTTTCTAGTAACCAATAAAGCATACTTGTATTCAATGACAAAATGAAATTGGCTTTTGGATATCATTCTCCTGATGCTCTTGATACAAAGAGCGTACGGGTGAAATTTATGACAATATAAAAATCTAAGTACTAAGAAATTACTCGAGTAGAAATATATGGATTATTACGAAGAGCAGCTCAAACATTGAATTTCTTGTACCGCCTTTTTCTCTCTTGAAGATCTTACACAAGATTGGATGTTCCTGTCTAGAAATCTTTGTTCGAATAAATTTTGGGCAACATTAATATCTCTGACTGCTCCATAAACAAAAGTCATTTTAGTTTTTTCAGCAATTTTTCCATGCATAATTAAAATAAAGTTACTATTTTACAACATAAGTAATTTGTAATTTACAATTATAAGTAGTTAGCAGAATTTGTTGTTTTTTGTTATTCTGTATTCTTATTATTATTTACATATAAATGTAATATATAAAATGGATTTTTCCAACTTTACTTCTTAATCAGCATAGGATATTGTGCTGATATAATATTATAAACGTGGTGGTGGCGTTTTGATTGAGTAGCATCTTCCCTGTCTGTCCTTCCGCAATCAACATGATTTGTGGACCTTGAGGCAGTGTGTGTTACTCTACGGACCGGTTCTATTACTTTACACATTTGCTGCGTTTATATTCCTCCTTCTGATCAAAATGCATTGCTTAATTTTATTAATGAAATTAATTTAATCATTGAAGACCACCCTAACGACAAATTCTTGATTTGTGGCGATTTTAACCTAGCTGAAATTCGGTGGTCGACCGATCTTGCAACCGGTGCCTCCACTTCTTCTGCTCGTTCGAGTGAGTTTCTGGATGCCCTCGCCTTATGCGGTCTCAACCAATTCAATTTTCACAGGAATGCCTTTCAGAACACTTTCGACTTAATTTTTGCTAATTTTTCTAATATCTTCTATTTCATTAAGCACTCATCCTCTAATCCCTGAAGATAGTGCTCACAACACGTTAGAATTGTTTTACTCGTTTGAAATGCCACACCGTCTTCCCACTGAATTTTCTAACGTGTTTAACTTCAGACGTGCTAATTTCTCTGACATTGATTCGTACCTGTCTACTATTAACTGGGATACAGAGCTAAATACTGCCACAAAAAGTTTTAACACCGATATAAAACAATATTTTATCGAGCATTATTGTAAGACAATCGCTGGTATGTAATTAGATAATGCTTTATCAACGTCGCGAGGGAACGACGACCTGCCCGATGGCGGGGGGCGCCTCGGAAGAATACCAGTGATTGTCCGGTAGTTGGGAGTAAGAAGCGGTTAAGTTCGGTGGAATAAAAAGATTTAAAAGTTATTTGTGATACCGTTTTTGATTTCCAACCCGAATATCTTCCCGACGTCCGGAATACTAAGCCCCCAATACGAAACACGGTAAGTACCTTAACTATTATATTCATATTAGAAGGGTTGGCTAGCGTTGGTACCTCCGCAATAAGAATTCAAGCGAGTAGCTAGGAGCACTACCCCCCTGAACCAAGGGCGAAACGTAACAATACTCGTGAAGTAGACCCTGCTGTTGATTTCTTTTATTACCATTTAAATTTTGCCATTCAAAAATTTACTCCGATCAAGCGCAAATTCACTAGTGGTTTTCCGATGTGGTTTTCGCGAGATACTATCAGAGTGATCAGAGAAAAGCGAAGGGCTCATGTTAAGTGGAAACGGTATGGAAAACAAATAGATTATTTGACTTTTTCATTATTGCGAGGGCGTTCTAAGTTTCTCATTCGGCGCGACTATGGGAGGTATGTTGGTGGCGTCGAGAGCAGTATTAAAGCTAATCCTAAATACTTTTGGTCTTATATTAAAAACAAGAAAGGTGCGGATACAATTCCTACACCTATGACATTAAATGGGGCTGTTGCCGGGGACGGTAAGGGTGTCTGCTCGCTTTCAAATCCGGTAGTCGTAACCTTATATCTAACTATCGCCCTATATCTATATTGTCTGTGTTTGGTAAGGTTTTAGAGAAACTGGTTTATACCAGACTCTGGTTTTTTTGCGAATCGGTCAGTGGAGAGCAACCTGCTTGAATACACAAATTATATTTTAACATCATTTGACCAATATTGTCAAGTTGATTCTGTTTACACCGATTTTAGCAAGGCTTTTGATCGTGTGGATCACAGCCTTCTTTTATCAAAACTTCATGGTTATGGTGTTCATGGTGGGTTGTTCCGCTGGTTTGATTCATATTTGCGAGGTAGGAGCCAGATTGTGTCTGTTAACGGATATTGCTCTGTCATTCCCCTATGTCAGTTCCCTCGGGTGTCCCTCAAGGTAGCCACCTCGGACCCTTGCTATTTAATCTTTATGTTAACAATATTTTCAAGGGTGTGAAGCATTGTGAATGTCTAATGTACGCAGATGATCTCAAGCTTTATCTGCGTATCTCCTCTCCGATGGACTGCTCTAGAATGCAGACTGACCTTCTCAGGATTTCTGACTTTTGCACTAAAAACCACTTGACCCTAAATCTGTTTAAATGTAATGTTATTTCTTTTTCGAGAAGGAAGAATACTGTTCATTACGATTACAACATCGCTAGCGAAAACTTAACACGTGTTTCCTTTATTAGAGACCTTGGAGTGACTCTCGATTCCAAGCTTCTCTACACACAGAACATTGACACTACTGTTAATTAATCTTGGCGTATGCTCGGTTTCATTATGAGATCCACCTCTTTCTTTGTAAGCGTTGACGCGATTAAAAATTTATATTTCGCATATGTTTACAGTATTCTTAATTTTTGCACTGTAGTTTGGAATCCCCAATACCTTATTTATATTGACCGAATTGAAAAAATTCAATCTAGATTTTTGAAATATTTAACCATTAAGTCTTCCATACCTTATATTAATTATCATTCGTCTTGCAGATCTTTTCGATTAATGCCCCTTCGACAGCGTCGCCTGTGTAACGACGTGTTATTCTTCTACAAGTAAACAAATTTGCGTTTCAGAAACATTTCTGATACATATTATTGAAACATGAAACGTTTCTTCGACATATTTCTGAAACATAGATGAAACGTGTCTGAAACTGCTAATGTCCGACCCTTTTTATGTTTTATTGAAACGTTTCAATTGTTACTTACCGCCTACTGTACCAAATTTCAAAATTATCAGTCAATAATTTCTACTATTCTGTTTTCTCATTGATTAGGACATATAGAGTAAGTATAAGAGTAGGTATGCATTAAATATATTTAGTAAATATGTATACAAAATATATTAAAATGGTAACTAAAATAAAATTCTTATTTGTAAAGAAATTAAACATAAACATTCCAATAATTTATGTAGGTCATTTAAATATAAAGTTAAATTTAGGTCATATTAGTGGTATTTTTAATTATTTTTACTTCTGTTTATATATGAATAACCGAAAGAATTTTTTTTTCTCAAACGAAACATTGTTAATTGAAACAATACACATATATTTGTGATGTTTCGCCAGAGATCCCCAGCTTCTTCAGACTACAAATAAAGAATACCTATAATATATTTAATAATAATAATTATAATAATATATTTAACATTTTTTTTTATCTTAGTTATTGGAGATATCACATGTTGTAAAATTCTTTTTATGANAGTATTAAAGCTAATCCTAAATACTTTTGGTCTTATATTAAAAACAAGAAAGGTGCGGATACAATTCCTACATCTATGATATTAAATGGGGCTGACCTTAATGATACTACATGTTTGGGTCCGATGCGCTTTGAGCGGTCTGAGGTTGAGGAAGCTCTTATTGCTTTAAACATAAATAATGCTCCAGGCACTGATGGTATTCCTCCTATCCTAATAAAATCATGTTTTGCATCTCTTTCTCTACCACTTTCCATCTTATTTAACAAATCTGTAAAGGAAGGTACGTTTCCTGCCTTTTGGAAACGTGCATATATTTTGCCCATTTTCAAATCCGGTAGTCGTAACCTTATATCTAACTATCGCCCAATATCTATATTGTCAGTGTTTGGTAAGGTTTTAGAGAAACTGGTTTATACCAGACTCTTCTTTAGGCTTAAATCCATAATCGATCCTAGACAACATGGCTTTTTTGCGAATCGGTCAGTGGAGAGCAACCTGCTTGAGTACACAAATTATATTTTAACATCATTTGACCATTATTGTCAAGTTGATTCTGTTTACACCGATTTTAGCAAGGCTTTTGATCGTGTGGATCACAGCCTTCTTTTATCAAAACTTCATGGTTATGGTGTTCATGGTGGGTTGTTCCGCTGGTTTGATTCATATTTGCGAGGTAGGAGCCAGATTGTGTCTGTTAACGGATATTGCTCTGACCCTATGTCAGTTCCCTCGGGTGTCCCTCAGGGTAGCCACCTCGGACCCTTGCTATTTAATCTTTATGTTAACGATATTTTCAAGGTTGTGAAACATTGTGAATGTCTAATGTACGCAGATGATCTCAAGCTTTATCTGCGTATCTCCTCTCCGTTGGACTGCTCTAGACTGCAGACTGACCTTCTCAGGATTTCTGACTTTTGTACTAAAAACCACTTGACCCTAAATCTGTCTAAATGTAATGTTATTTCTTTTTCGAGAAGGAAGAATACTGTTCATTACGATTACAACATCGCTGGCGTAAACTTAACACGCGTTTCCTTTATTAGAGACCTTGGAGTGACTCTCGATCCCAAGCTTCTCTACGCACAGCACATTGACACTACTGTTAATAAGGCTTGGCGTATGCTCGGTTTCATTATGAGATCCACCTCTTCCTTTGTAAGCGTTGACGCGATTAAAAATTTATATTTCGCATATGTTTACAGTATTCTTAATTTTTGCACTGTAGTTTGGAATCCCCAATACCTTATTTATATTGACCGAATTGAAAAAATTCAATCTAGATTTTTGAAATATCTAAACTTTAAATCTTCCATACCTTATATTAATTATCATTCGTCTTGCAGATCTTTTCGGTTAATGCCCCTTCGACAACGTCGCCTGTGTAACGACACATTATTCTTCTACAAGGTTTTACACAATATGTGTGATTCCACAGTTCTTTTGAATTCGGTCAATATTCATGTTCCTCCCCGTCTTCTTCGTTTTAATTTCTTGTTCTGTACGCCTATTCCGCGCACCAATGCTTTTCGAAACTCCCCTATGTTGCGAATGGCTCGTCAGGCTGATAAGCTCGATATTGATTTGTTTCAGCATTCATTTTCTACGTTTAGGCGCTTACTTTTTAATGCAGTCAGCGAATTGCCTCTTTCGTTTTGGTAGCTCGTTGGTTCTGTTTTTGTATAATGTTTAATTTCGCCGTTACTATTGCTATTAGGCATTGTTTTATTTTATTTTACTTTTTTACAAAATATACTCCATCATGTTGCTTAAGCATGTTCTGAATCCTAAATTGATATCCCAAAAATCGAGTGTTCTCTGATTTTTTGAACAAATGTCTGCTGTAAAATTGCAAAAAGTAAAGTCATTCATAAACCTTGAAAACAGACAAATCCAAATATGTAAAAATATACAGGGTGTTCCATTTAAAAATATCTGAAAATATTTTAGTCGAAGAGAACGCAATTGATAATACTTAAATCTAAATTTTCAAATTTTTATTTTGGCCAGAACCCTGTAAAGTTCTAATGGACGGTCATCGTGGATGATCCTGTATAGTGCATCTAGTATAAGATAGGTTTCGCTTAGTTGCTCTTAAACCCACCGTTTCATACTTTAAGATCAAAGTTTTTATACGTCGCTTTAAACTTCGTCTTCAGTAGGGTCATTACTGATCCACTAAAGTAAAATGATGACTTTGGGATATGATCAATATTGATTATAATCCGCTTGACGTTTGCTTATATCGCAACGGTAAACGTTCAAAATTCTGATTTGCTTTGAAAACTGAAGACGTTGACGTTCTTATCTGCAATATAAATATCGAATCGTTATTATTTAATGTTGTTTATAACTTTATATATCGTATCATAAGATGATATATCACAAAAAGTTTATAAGATGGTGCTACTATCTAATAATTTCAACTTAAAATTAAAAATATCTTCCATGACAATATCAACTTCTTCAAAAAGACCAAGTTTTTTGTAATACACAGTAATTTCTAACCTAATTTGATATGTCACTTCTATATATGACATTAAACTTCGCTTTTAAAAGCATAGTTGGCCCAATTTATTCGTGTGCCATCTTGATTTTATAAAAAAATACCGATACTTGGGCGTTATCATACCTAGATATGTCGTGTTTGGACTCATTTTAAATGTTTTTTAATTATCTAGCGCTTTCTAAACATCTTGAAAAGTTATGAAATGTCTTATAGTCAACAGCTTTTGTCCTGGGGCGGAAAAATGACAGTTTGCGAGGCCTCTCAGATTGTTACTGCTGTTAGTCTGCAAAATCCTTGCAGAATTGCAACGTAGAATGCGAGATAGCTTTATCAAGCCCGAAAGTTTATGATATTCGTTAAAAATTGCTACTCTTGACGGCGCTTTTAAAAATACTTAACTCACATTGGCGACAAGACGGTCGACGTTACTGTACATACCTCGAATTTGCTCACAAACTCGATGAGGTACGTGTGCAAGACAAGTTAAGTGTGTCAATTTTGGATAAAAATTAAAAACTGCGGATGCGATGATATCAATAAAAATTATCCATAATACATCACAAAGACATAATCTATAAGCTATTTCTTTCCAATGATTTCGTGTTTTACGTTAGATAACTATAATATCCCAAAATCGCTAAATTGATATTTGCAAACAGTTTTTATGACATCTGTAAAACTAAATATGCTAGAAAAGAAGGTTATGGACGAAAATGATGTATAATGGACCATCACAACATTATCCGTAGGCATCTATAACTTAACTATGTTTATTAACGAATCAGCGCATTGAATGCCCAGAACATTTAAGATTTGACACTTTCAGCAAAAGAACGGCTTTTGTGTTAAAAATTAAAAACTGCGGATGCGATGATATTAATAAAAGTTAACCATAATACATCACAAAGACATAATCCATAAGCTATTTCTTTTCAATCGATTAGTATTTTACGTTAGATAACCATAAGATCCTCAAATCGCCAAATTGATGTTTTCAAACAATTTCTCCACAAGTAACTCTAAAACTCTTCAATTACTTGGAGCTCCAAATGTATGTATTTTAACAAAGATATCACAAATACTTTAACATCTGCGATAGGGATCCAAAGATGACAAAGAAATATTTTCTAAATAAACGTTTGTCTAAAATTACAAAATTGATTACTCTCTGATTTGATCTGACAATGAGTCCGGTATTGAAAGTACATTTTAATTTTAAATATTTATTACTTTTAAAAATTATATAAAAAAAAAATGTTAAAATCATTTTAAATACAAAATTAAACTTAAAAATTACTGTTCCGTTAATATTTGGAAATCATGTGTGGGGTAACTGTTCCCATCATCCCTCCAAACTGTCAAACCTGTGTATTTAGCATTCGGTGGAAACACTTTGCCGATTTTCCATTCACCCTCATGGAAAACTTTTCCAATATAAAGCGTGTACCCGATTTCAAATCCTCCAACGACGCATTTATCCAAGAATTTCGCATCTAGTTGATTCGTGTTTACGAATTTCCATTTTAAAGCGCTAGGTTTAGGGGAACATAATACCTAAAAAAATGAATAATAATACTGTTATAATAAAAATGTGATAAATTGTTAAGAAAATAAATTTTTACTTTAATATTATTTAGAAATTCAAGTCTTTTCCCTGATGCTGCAGACACAGCAACTTTCTTATATTGATATAAAGTTCCTGGAATATTTCCACCACTTGCAAGAATTACTTGGGCAATATAAGTTCCATTATCGGTAGGAACTGCGTCGTTTGGAATTGTTCCTTTATAATCTCTCCAATACACATCAGCATCTAAAATTAATTTTTTTATAATTTTATGTTAATCCAAAATTTTTTAACTTACTTCCACAAGAAACAAAGATTCCTTGCACACATACCACAACGAAAATTAGTAAGTAATTCGTTAATAACCGCGACATTTTCGTAAACGAACACTTCAAACGTTGAATTGTTAATACAACAGACAATCCTAATGGATTGTCTCGGCTTTTATACACATTCAGGTCTTTCAAATAATATGTAAATAAGCACAAGTTTTAATCTCAAAATGGGAAAAGATGCAAATTTCTACTAAGAAATTCCAATCAAGTTGACACAACTTAAAATATTACTTTATTTATTATTAGTATTTTAAGCACAAAACCCGTTCTGTTATTGAAAAGGCCAAATTTTAAATGTTTTGGACATTAAAAAATAAAATTAAATTAAATTATTTTAAAAGATAAAACAAGTAGATGTAATACCAACAACAATTTTTGACTTCAATTAGTATTAACGAAAAAAAAAAGTAAAATAAATTAGCCATAACAGACATTGAATTCCATTTTTGATAAGAGTAAGAATGACAAAATTTTATACACCGATGAAATAGTATACCTAGTCATTGTAAATCTACGTCTTAAATTTTAGTTGTGAACGTCTGTTCTAAACCTTATTCTATTTACTAAATAAGGAGGCTTCCTTGAGTGAATAATCCTGTAAATTAGACATAAATATTGCACAAGGAACTTTATCTCATACTCCATCTGCTAGACAACAACACAGGTGAAATATGGTCTCTACGCCTAACGCCGCACAGTGGTCCACAAGCGGTAAAATGTGAACGAAAATCAAATTTTCGAAATTTTTTTTTCTTTTTTTTTACATGTTACATGCACTTTAGGTCCTAATAAACTAACAGGGGAAAGGAATAAAGTCTTATGTACTTTCTAGTGCCAACTGTACGCAATAAAACAGTACTACAATTCTTGTGTATTAAATATCATAAAATGCTACAACTTTAGATGAAGAAAATATATTGTGTTCCACTTTTTCAAGACAATGCGTTGTTGCTATCTTGAACAGTATAGAAAGATCTTCATTTGGCACTTTTCTAATTTTTAAAATATTTTTGCAGAAATATGTAATAAGCACTTCTTTTAAAGCCAATTAACACCTACTTGAAGTTACAACCAAATGTTTTAACATATATATCTCGCAGAAGACGCAAAAAGAACTTTTGTCGCTAGAATATTCTTATTCTTTGAGATGTGCTCTATATAACATGATAACCACATCTTGCTTTAACTTGCTCCTTACCAAGATATCAGCGATCAAAGATGATCAGTGCCTGAGTGTGTTATTTGACTGTTTTCATATAAAATGCTTATATTCTTTTTTTTAAAAGGTAAATCTCGTATATTTGGTGTAAACCCGCATAACAATAATAGAATACCAGACTTAAAGTTTCAGGCATATCTAACAACCGGAAGTGATTGGTAGATACAGTGCGGCAAAAAACTGGAACACTTGAAATATCTACTTTTTTTTATAAGTACGAAGGTTTTCACGGCCGGAGTTAATTGAACTAAAATTAGAACTAAAACACTTCGCCAGTTTCTGAAGAAGGTTGCAACATGGCATCCGACACGTCAAACCTTTTCTTAAAAGACGCACGGCAAAACCCGAAAGATTCTAGTGTTAGTTGATGAACGGTAAAGCTAGAAGGTTTTAAGTTTGGTTTGTCTGTTCTCCATGCATACATTCGGTTTTTTGTGTGTCTGCTTCACATTTCATATAGATTAGAAATTAGAACTTGGAAGGTGACTGGTTTATATGTACTTTTATTAAATTATCATCAGAGATTTCATTAAACAGTGGGTACAATATTAATTGCAATGAATTTGATAAATACTGTTTCAAAACTGCCGAAAAGTACGTCCATTTTATGGTTGGTACTATATGCCAATTNATACATGGCATTTTTATTATTTAACTAAACTTAAAATAATTTGCAATAAGTAGTAGTATAATCTTCATTGCCTGTGAATCAATCGCCTGTGAATACCAAATTGTAGAGTTCTGCTGATTCATACATGTGTAGTCGTTCGTGGAACTTTTTGATTTTCGTTTGAAATAAACTCTTGAATTGTTTTAATGGTATTTAATTCCCAATTCGTTGTGTACACAGGAAAAAATATAGAGTAAAAATCAACTCTAAAACATGGTTCAGATCGGTCCAATTTATTTAGAGTTATTTTTTTGCACTATATAGTGTAGGTGAATAGATTAAAAATTTACACTAAATAGTGAGAAGATGGTGTTTATTAAATAGTGTAAAATCGTTACTCTATAACAGTGTATTATATGTAATCTAACTAGATGTTGTCGTGACTCTAATTAGATACATTTCTAATCTAATCAGTGTAAATTATTAAAAATTCGCTCTAATTTTACTCTATTAATTGACAAAATATCACTAAATNAGATTAAAAATTAGAACTTGGAAGGTGACTGGTTCATACGTACTTTTACTAAATTATCATCAGAGATTTCATTAAACAGTGGGTACAATATTAATTGCAATGAATTTGATAAATACTGTTTCAAAACTGCCGAAAAGTACGTCCATTTTATGGTTGGTACTATATGCCAACCAGCGTTCATAAAATTTTGATACATGGATCTTCAGTCATTAAAGAACCTCTACTACCTATTAGAGAGTTGTCGGAAGAAGCGCAAAAAGCTAATAACAAAAAATCTGAAAATTTAGAGAGAGCCACACAAGGAAATGTAGTAGTCTGGATACGAACGAAGATCTATTTAAAAGACTGCTACTCAGCTCAGATCCATTTATAAGTAATTTTCAACAGCACATTTCTATAAAACATAAAAAGATGAGTATGGAGACTAAAAGATTACTTATAATAGGCAATGTAGAAGACCAGGAAGAAGAAAAAGATTGTGAAGAAGAAGGTGAATATGACGAAGAACAAGAATCAGAACAAGAGCTATATGAGGCAGGATGCAAGGAAGATGAAGATGACGAAGAATGGTCTGAAACAGAACAAGAAGAAACACACATTGTTAAGCAACGTAGATAATTTATAGAGAATTAAATTCCCTTTCTGATAGGCTAAAAAAGCATGGTGCGTTCCATTTAAAATTTTCTACTTTCTCGCCATTGAAAATGGAGAAACAATAATTCAATTTTTGACCACCCTGTATAAGATACTCCGATACAACAAATGACAATCTATTTGACAGCATCTGAAGAATAATCGTACCAATTTAGACCTTTTTTGAATGAACGTTGGCTGAGATATGGGGTTTTAAANTTGTTTTATATTTTTTGTATAATTTTCATTTGGTTTGCGTCTCTGTATGTATTTTTTCTGGCTTATATTGCGCTGATATTTCTGTTTGATTTCTTTATGTCAATGTTGTGATGCAGTATTATAGGGTTTGTCCCGTTCTGTATCCATTTGTATAAATAAATAAATAAATAAATATAAATAAATAAATAAAAGACTTATTAAGACTTACTAAAAGACGCACGGCAAAATCCGAAAGTTTCTAGTGTTAGTTTTAGTTTTAGTTCCAATTTTAGTTTAATATAAGCTACTTCTTTCCAATGATTTCGTGTTTTACGTTAGATAACTATAATATCCCAAAATCGCTAAATTGATATTTGCAAACAGTTTTTATGACATCTGTAAAACTAAATATGCTAGAAAAGAAGGTTATGGACGAAAATGATGTATAATGGACCATCACAACATTATCCGTAGGCATCTATAACTTAACTATGTTTATTAACGAATCAGCGCATTGAATGCCCAGAACATTTAAGATTTGACACTTTCAGCAAAAGAACGGCTTTTGTGTTAAAAATTAAAAACTGCGGATGCGATGATATTAATAAAAGTTAACCATAATACATCACAAAGACATAATCCATAAGCTATTTCTTTTCAATCGATTAGTATTTTACGTTAGATAACCATAAGATCCTCAAATCGCCAAATTGATGTTTTCAAACAATTTCTCCACAAGTATCTCTAGAACTCTTCAGTTACTTGGAGCTCCAAATGTATGTATTTTAACAAATATATCACAAATACTTTAACATCTGCGATAGGGATCCAAAGATGACAAAGAAATATTTTCTAAATAAACGTTTGTCTAAAATTACAAAATTGATTACTCTCTGATTTGATCTGACAATGAGTCCGGTATTGAAAGTACATTTTAATTTTAGATATTTATTACTTTTAAAAATTATATAAAAAAAAATGTTAAAATCATTTTAAATACAAAATTAAACTTAAAAATTACTGTTCCGTTAATATTTGGAAATCATGTGTGGGGTAACTGTTCCCATCATCCCTCCAAACTGTCAAACCTGTGTATTTAGCATTCGGTGGAAACACTTTGCCGATTTTCCATTCACCCTCATGGAAAACTTTTCCAATATAAAGCGTGTACCCGATTTCAAATCCTCCAACGACGCATTTATCCAAGAATTTCGCATCTAGTTGATTCGTGTTTACGAATTTCCATTTTAAAGCGCTAGGTTTAGGGGAACATAATACCTAAAAAAATGAATAATAATACTGTTATAATAAAACTGTGATAAATTGTTAAGAAAATAAATTTTTACTTTAATATTATTTAGGAATTCAAGTCTTTTCCCTGATGCTGCAGACACAGCAACTTTCTTATATTGATATAAAGTTCCTGGAATATTTCCACCACTTGCAAGAATTACTTGGGCAATATAAGTTCCATTATCGGTAGGAACTGCGTCGTTTGGAATTGTTCCTTTATAATCTCTCCAATACACATCAGCATCTAAAATTAATTTTTTTATAATTTTATGTTAATCCAAAATTTTTTAACTTACTTCCACAAGAAACAAAGATTCCTTGCACACATACCACAACGAAAATTAGTAAGTAATTCGTTAATAACCGCGACATTTTCGTAAACGAACACTTCAAACGTTGAATTGTTAATACAAAAGACAATCCTAATGGATTGTCTCGGCTTTTATACACATTCAGGTCTTTCAAATAATATGTAAATAAGCACAAGTTTAATTTCAAAGTGGGAAAAGATGCAAATATCTACTAAGAAATTCCAATCAAGTTGACACAACTTAAAATATTACTTTATTTATTATTAGTATTTTAAGCACAAAACCCGTTCTGTTATTGAAAAGGCCAAATTTTAAATGTTTTGGACATTAAAAAATAAAATTAAATTAAATTATTTTAAAAGATAAAACAAGTAGATGTAATACCAACAACAATTTTTGACTTCAATTAGTATTAACGAAAAAAAAAAGTAAAATAAATTAGCCATAACAGACATTGAATTCCATTTTTGATAAGAGTAAGAATGACAAAATTTTATACACCGATGAAATAGTATACCTAGTCATTGTAAATCTACGTCTTAAATTTAAGTTGTGAACGTCTGTTCTAAACCTTATTCTATTTACAAGATAAGGAGGCTTCCCTGAGTGAATAATCTTGTAAATTAGACATAAATATTGTACAAGGAAACTTTATCTCATACTCCATCTGCTAGACAACAACACAGGTGAAATATGGTCTCTACGCTTAACGCCGGTAACAAAACGTAAGTAAGAATTCTTAACTACCTGCACTCTCCGGTTGGATTCAGACGACAAACATGAACTATAGACTACACTATAATAATTGAAATTTGATATAACAAGACTGTCACAAAGTAAACGTCTTGTTTTTTACCAGACCAGCTCTAGAGCTATACATGGCATTTTTATTATTTAACTAAACTTAAAATAATTTGCAATAAGTAGTAATATAATCTTCATTGCCTGTGAATCAATCGCCTGTGAATATTTCTTCTATCCAAATTGTAGAGTTCTGCTAATTCATACATGTGTAGTCTTGAATCGTTATAATGCCCAATTCGTTGTGCACACAGGAAAAAATATAGAGTAAAAATCAACTCTAAAACATGGTTCAGATCGGTCCAATTTATTTAGAGTTATTTTTTTGCACTATAGGGTGTTTTAAAACAACGTTTAAATATTTATAGGGGTAGTACTACAGTCGAAAACAAGTCGAAAAGTGTTAATCAACATGGGTCGCAAAATCAACCGTTTTCGAGATACAGGATGTTCAAATTTTTTGGGACTCTAGGTTTTTTCTTTTAAACTATAACTACTACAGATTCGATATTTGGCTAATCGATAAAGTATGAAACTGTCTCTTTTTGAGAGTAGTATGATGTTTCCATTGCTTCCGGTTAGACCGGAAGTGAATATAAATACCACTATTTTTCAGAAAATTCAAAAATTTTATTTAACTATTGGTTAGATAGCTTAATTTTAAACAACATCAATTCGAAAAAAAAATTTGTACTCCTTAAGGTTTCCAAGAAAAAAAACATTTTATTGAATTGACACAACGTAATACTAATTCTAATCAAAACGAAGCTTTTTACTGAAGATGTTCAAAATGTCTCCTTAGCGATGTTTACCTCCAGATTCATCGTTTTTCGTATAAAAATTAAAAAACGCAACTATTTGCATGGAACGATGACTAATTTATTAAAAAAAAAAGAATATCAGTGCTACAGACTGTTTCGGTTACTTCATGTAACCGTCTCTTGGAGAACGCAGCTCGTTACCATTGATTTTTCGGTTTTTTTAGAATTAATTTAAATAGAAGTTCAATTTTCAAACATATAAAATTTTTTCATGAATATAAAAAGTTTTTTCTGCATAGAACATACGCTATTTATTACTACACAACACATCTCCTCTCTGCTAATGTTTAAGAGAGAATTGTTATAAATCTAACAATCCACTGTTCAAATCCGCAAATTTCATTAAGACGTTTCTCAACTTTGATATTATGTGTACGATGATTGTTAATCCCTTTATGATGAAATGTTGCATACGACGCACAGTGGTCACTTTTGTCGATCTAAGCGAGCGAAATTATTTTGTATGATAAAATATATGTATAATTAACTTTTGAAAAGTTTACGAAAAGATAGAATAGTACTTTGTATAGTAGTTTGTAAATATTGAAGGATATATTACTGAAAAAGTACTAAAATAAAAGAAAATTAACGTACAAAGTATAAATAAACGAAGAAACGCTTTAAGGCAATGGTTTTTGATATATTTACACTTAATCAAACAATACCAGTTTTTAAAGTGTAACATGTAACTGAAAATATAAAAAAACGCTTTTTATTTTTAGTTATTGTGTATGTCACTATTATAAGATTCACTTTCACTACTATCATTTATACTACATTTAATCATTTTTTTAACTTCTGATGGCAAAGTGCTACTTTTCTTAGGTTGTGATGGTCGCAAACTACTAATTAGTGGATCGGATGATACGAGTAGCAGGTGCATCATATCCTCGAGTGTCTGCTGCCGAGTGAATTTACGCGAAAAGAACTGTTTATATTTATTAATAAGTTTTGAATAGTACGCTATTTACTTCGAAACCACAGGAAATGGTAATTAAAATGGTACTTATTCGTTTTATAAAATTTTCAGAAGCTAATTCAGGACTTCTGAAAAAACGTCTGGCTGTATTGCCGTCATTGGTTGTCCCAAAACCTAGCTTAGGCATATCAACCAGAAGACCCATGTTACGACGAAATTTTTCTTGTATTTCTTTCTTCCTTGTTTCTACTTTTTCCTTATCTTCTTTCCTGACTTGCCATTTACATATCTCTAATCTGTATGCAATATGTAAAATGCACTCAAACGCTTTTATCCACGCATGGAGGCTTGAAATTCCATATTCCAACTTATCTTCTTTTATCACTCGTTTTAATACGACATCTACGTCATTCATTTGCTTCGGAGAAGCTCCACAAAGGTGACGAGTTTTGACCGGGCGTATCAGATAACCAGCTGCAAATTTTACCATCAATCATGGTTAAAGAAAATAAGGAATAACACGGTATCAGATTTGTTTGAAATTCAGTAGTGATCTATTTGGTTCATCTATTTGTTTTTTAATGTTTTCAATTTCATTTTTGACAAATTCTTTTGTTTCTTTATGAAAAATTATTTTTACTGGTCTACAGTACTTTGTTGACGATGTTGTTCATTTTGCCATATAACAAATTCCTGTATATCTTCAAATACACCTATGATTCGTAATGGCACTATATAAATTGAAAACAAAAATGAGTCATCATATTCTTCGCGTTCAAAAACCTGTTTATAACAACTTTGTCCCGCTGCACCATCACAACCCCACTTGAAATATATGTTCATTTCTTTAATAATACTACTACTACTATTGGTGATATGTTCAAGCACTTCATTTTGAACGGAAAGTAATCTTTGAATTGTATGTTCAACTAACGATTGGAGCTTGACTTCGGCTGAAATTTCACTAATTGTTATCTCATTTGGATAACATTGTTTTTTTGCAAGCAGCAATGCATTATAATTTGGATAAATGTTTGCATTATGAGATTTGCTCATTTGTTGTACAGCAATGTATTGTTTTTTCGTCATTTTTGAATTTACGTATAAAGCGAGCGCCTTTTCAGCTGTAATTTTTGTTAGTAGTTGTTGTGAATGAGAATCTGACAAACATATAACATACAAGGTGTTTTAAAACAACATTTAAATATTTATAGGGGTGGTACTACAGTCGAAAACAAGTCGAAAAGTGTTAATAAACATGGGTCCAAAACTCAACCGTTCTCGAGGTACAGGATGTTAAAATTTTTTAGGACTCTACCTTTTTTCTTTTAAACTATAACTACTACAGATTCGATATTTGGCAAATCGATACAGTATGAAACTGTCTCTTTTTGAGAGTAGTATGATGTTTCCATTGCTTCCAGTTAAACCGGAAGTGAAAATAAATACCACTATTTTTCAGAAAATTCAAACATTTTATTTAACAATTGGATAGATAGTTTAATTCTAAACAATTTGTATTTCTTAAGGTTTCTAAAAAAAATTTTTTTAAATAAATTATTAGAAAAGTTTAATTTACACAATGTAATACTAGAACTTTCGCTTTTTATTCAAAACGAAGCTTTTTACTGAAGATGTTCAAAATGTCGACCTGCAACATCAATACAGTTTCTAATTCTATGTTCAAAGGAAGCCCGAACTCTTTCAAATAACCCGTAGTTTTCACGAATTGTTTGGCAACCCTGTTCTATTCGTTGCCGCAAGTCTTCAATATTGTTTACAGGTGTCGCGTACACTAAACTTTTTAATTAGCCATGGGACCTCCTCTAACATGTCCTCTAACAATACGCGTAAAGTGCGGGGGAGCTCCATCCTGCATAAACCAGAGATTTAATCTTTGATTTAACAGCAAGTCTTCCAAAAGTTGAGGTAGAGTGTTTTCCAAGAAATCCAAATATGTTAGACCATTTAATGGTTGTGGTAAAACTATCGGTCCCAACAAC